>JAHDVE020011091.1:0-125926 GCA_022606495.2 Halesus radiatus
TTAGCGAGAGCTTAAAAGGGGCCGCGAAGAGTTGGCAAAAACTTTATTCAAGAAGATGGGTAACATTTGATGACTTCGAAAGAGACTTTCTTGCAAATTATTGGGGAGATATATGTCAGAAGAAAATGCGTAGGAAATTATCAGACGCAATATGGGACGAAAAACAGGGTACATCAATGCTGGCACATTTTGCGACATATTGGGAGTTAGCCAAGGCGCTTAAAATTACGGATACACCATTAGGAGTAATCAACGAGATTATGAGACATTACCCTAAGGAGACGCAGGCCTTGTGGTTTTCGCGGGAACAAGGAGATGAACTGGATGCGGCCGAGTTTCTACGCAAGATGGATAATATGGTTTGTTCACCTTTGGAGCGGAGTGCACCCAGAAGAGATAGAGATGACCGACGAAATAAAGACGAATATAGAAACCAAAGACACGCGTTAAAGGCCAAAATAAACGCACTTGAGGAGGAGACCACCGCACCTGGTTGCAGCACGTGTAGGGGAGTGATGACATCATCGGAAAAAAATCTGACGACCACCATTGCAGTCAGCGGGAGGGAGATGGAAGTGTCAACGAACGCGGGAAACGGACGCGAGCCGCACCAGAGACCCTGAGGATAGCTGCTCTAACTGAAGAAGGGAAAAAGACGTCGAAACACAATGTAGCTTTGAAAATCATGCTTAAGTATAATTGGGACGTAAGAAAGGGTTTAGGTAGATTTGAACAGGGCATAACTACACCGATTAAGGCGAGCACTTGTGACAGGAAACGCGAGATTGGACGAAAAAAAAGCAAGAATGTGAATGAAAGTATGGATTTGAGTGCATGTGTAAATTTGTTACAACACATAAGTGATGTATGGATTCAAGTTGAGGCGAAAGAATACGATAAAAGAGGGACTAATTTTGGGTTTAACACGATTTTTGGCGACATGGATGAATATGGAGAAGTGGGAAAAGGTAGCGCGTTACCTCAATTACCGGAAGCTGTGGCATATATTGACGACGTAAGAGTGAATTGTTTAATCGACACAGGTAGCCAAGTTACATGCGTAGCGCAAGAATTTTGGGAATGTTATCTGAGCGATCAGATAAAATACCCAATAATGCCGGTCACAGCGATTCAAATTAAAGGAGCGATGGGACAGAAAAGTCAGAAAGTATCTAGGTTAGCGTTGGTACCATTACGTTTTGGAGATTTCATTTTAAATACACCATGTTTAATAATACCTAAACTTATTCGTACTATCATATTAGGGGTAAATTGGTTGGATAATTATTCTGCGGAGATTACATGCGGCGAGGCTCGAGGATTAATAATTATGACAGAATTTGGAAAAAAGGCAGTAGAAGTATTAAATTCAGGTGTGACAAGATTAGAACCGTTGGTAGAAATTCATGATAAAAGTTTAAATAGCAACACTAAAGCCGTGAATATAATCGAAAGTACTTTAAATAACAGGGCGAACCTCATGTGTAGGATAGAGACTTTTGTTTCTAGTTTAAAATTAGATTTTGAAGAAAAAGTTAAATTAATAAAGATATTGGGAAAACATCAAAATGTATTCATTGATAGGCCAGGTTTAACTCATGCTTACACACACAAGATACAAATGATTGACGAGACCCCCTTTGTTAAGAGATCATATCCGGTACCCTTTGCTTACAGAGACAAGGTAGACGCTAAAATAAATGAGTTGGAATCTTTAGGAATAATCAGCAGGGAGGCTACGCAGTTTTCTAGCCCTCTGACATTCACTATGAAGAAAGATGGCACAGTTAGAATTCTACTAGATGCGCGAGAGTTAAATACTAGGATGCAAGCTGAAATAGAAAAACCACCGTTAACAGCAGAGATAATACAAAGATTTTTTGGAGTTAAATACATAACAACAATTGATTTAAACAACGCGTATTTCCAGATACCACTAAGTAGCGACAGTCGTAAGTATACAGGCTTTGTATACAATGGAAAATCATTTGTTTTACCACAGGGGCTTAAAACGTCAGTTGGAAGTTTTTCACGCGGAATGGATATAATTTTGGGACCAGGGTTGCGTGAATTTTGCACGAACTATTTAGACGATTTAGTCATATTTACTTGCGGAGGTTTTGATGAACATTTACAACATATAGGCCTTGTTTTAGAACGACTCGAAGCAGCTAACATGACGTGCAAATTAGAAAAGTGTCAGTTTTATTTACCGAAGTGCGAATATTAGGTCATATTATCACACCGTATGGAGTTCAAATGGATAAAGAAAAAATTTCAGCGATTCAAAGTTTTCCGGCGCCAAAGAAAGTGAAGCAGGTTAGAGCATTTTTAGGACTGTGTAATTATTATCGTCGTTTTGCTAGTAGATATGGGGGAGAGACTAGAGTTTTATGTGATTTATTGCAAAAGAATCGAATTTGGAAGTGGACAGAGATTGAACAACAAGCGTTTGATAAGGTAAAATCACTATTCTTGGAATCAGTAATGTTACATCACCACGATCCCAACAGTACCTATTATTTACAAACTGACAGTTCAGGTTTCGCGATTGGAGCAGAATGATACCAATTAGATCAAGACGGCAATCATCACGTGATTGGGTTTGTCAGTAAGGGGTTGACAGGACCTGAGCTTAAATGGACAGTTTCAGAACAGGAGCTATATGCAATCATTTATTCACTACATAAATTCGAAACCTATTTAAGAGGAGTAAAATTGATAATTAGGACAGATCATCAGGCGTTGTCATTTCTAAAGACTTGGAAGATGTACAGTGGTCGAGTTACCAGATGGATCTTATATTTGAACCAGTTTAATTTCAAGGTAGAATACGTTAAGGGGAAAGAAAACATCGGACCAGATATATTATCTCGGTATTCACATGACGCTATCAACATTCAAGAAGAAAAAGTCGCTTGTCCAGAGGTAGCCTCGTTTGCGGTTGAGGGGAAACAATTAATCAGATCACACCTAGAGAAAATAAGTCTTTTACAGTGTCAGGATGAGTTTTTAGGCGAGATATTTAGACATTTGGATGGGAAAATTCTGGGACCACCAACTAAGATTGTCAGTAGATATTTGAAAAACTATAAGCTAGAGGATAGAACGCTATATTATACGACAGGAAGAAACAGGACTTTGTTAGCTATACCACTTGATTTAACTAGTGAATTGATTAAACTCGTACATCTAGAGATCGGACATGCAGGAGGATTTAAGACTGGCTCAGCGCTAAATGATAGATATTTTTGGCCAGGAATGAGAAAACAGACAAAACAAATGATACGTGGATGTCATCTTTGTCAAATGGCGAAACGAGAGATTAGACCAACGGTAGGACCGGGTAAGTCAATCATCACTCGAGAGGTCGGAGAGCTAATTATGGCAGATTTGTATGGACCATTACCACGAAGCATTGGCGGAGTACAATTTATTTTCGTAATTCAGGATACGTTCAGTAGATTTATTAAATTATTCAAATTAAAAATAGCAAATACTAAGGCCGTATTAAGCTGTGTTGAAAAATTTAATAAAACAATAAAAATAGAAGCCATTTTAACAGACAACGGGTCGCAATTTACATCGAAACAGTGGGATCGAACTTTAGAGAGGTTAGGTATAAAAATTCTGCATACATCAGTGCGTAATCCAGGACCCAATATTACTGAAAGAGTAAACAAAGAATTAGGACGTATCTTTCGAATATATTGCAATGAAAAACACACTAGATGGTCGATGTATCTTGACAATATAGAACAGACATATAATAATACTATACATTGTACAACAGGATTTTCACCAAATGAGATAGCGTTTGGAAAACCACCGAAATATAGTTTAGATAAATACATGAGTAAGAACGTCATACCGAAAATAGCGATAGATGACATTAGATCAGCTGTACGGAGAAATCTTGTCAGCAGTGCCGCAAAGAGACAACAGTTTTACAACATAAACAAAAGATTAGTGGTTTATGAGATCGGCACTTTAGTAAAACTAAAGAAGAATACGCAATCGAACTTATTAAAGAAAGAAATAAAAAAATTCGCACTATTATACGAAGGGCCCTACGTTATCGCTGCAGTACCGTATAGTAATACCTACACACTAGTGGATCCAAAAACGCGGGAGATTAGGGGAGATTAGAGTGCCATTCATTTAGCGAGATACTACATGAACGAGACGAAAACAAAGGGAGTGGAAATTACCGACATGGATTGAGATAGAAAGTTAAAATTTAGGGAAATACGATGTTCAGTTATACTGTATTTAGAGAATAAGGAAATGTTAGATTAGAGATTGGAAAAAAAAAAAAAATTCTTTGTTTAGGTAAGAAAAGTTTTGTTATGTTATATTATCTTGATAAATTGTCTGGTTGAGATTAAAGTTTTAGGGGTATTCATTGCACCAATTCGCTAGGGATTTTAAAATTATATTGTGTTCGTAATAATTCAACGTTGAGGAAAGGAATTATGATTAGGGATCAAAATCTTGTGTTGATAATTGTTTAGGGGAGAAATCATGTTCACTTCATATTTTAGGTTATAGGATGTTTTGTAATAATGAATAAGAGATAGACTTAACATGGTATAATAGCATAGTTACTTAAAGAAAGCGAGATGAAGGAAAGATTTGTTTGAAGCGAAGGTACGAGGAAGAAATGGGTATATTAAGGATTGTGATTGCGTGACAAGATATGAACTTATAGTTTAATTAATTAAGGATTATTTGAAAACTATTGTATTACTTGTTAAGGCAGATGTGTGTGTGAAAAAAAAAAAAAAAAAAAACCCGCGGAATCAACACAATCCTTTTAATAAACCATAAAATGAGGGACCTACGTCACATTGGAAGGGGGTCATCTTATCACGCGTGCTTGGGGCGTGATCATTTTTTCAAAAAAAAAAAAAATTAGTTTTGATAAAGCTTCAGAGAAAGGACTTTCCATCTTACATACCAATAATGGGTGTGGGCTTTAAGAATCACGCGGAAAAGAAAATTGAAAAAAAAATGGAAATAAACTTATTTTAAAGGTTGTGCTGACGCAGTTAATAATGAAAGACAGGAGAAAAATGACTGGGAATTTATTTATTTTCACAAATAAATAAAATGCTGAAACAGTGTTAGGGAGCGTTTCGATCAATTTTCTTACGATGGACAGACATGAATAGCGGAAAATCTTTGCAGACGTTATGTAACTATGCTCTGAGGGGGGAGATATTCTGTGGAATATGAAACTGTACCGACTTACAGTAGCTTATCAATTAAGGATAGTTTAGTCATATTTATTTGCTACGGAGGTTGGGAGATGAAAACGGATTATAAAAGGAGGGGGGAGGAATTTTCCCAAGAGGTTGTTCCAATTTTAGTTGCTAACCTTAGGAATAGGTTATCCACTATAACCGCAACAAGAGGGGGGCTGTAATGGTCTAACCATCATCCTTTTCTTTTAATAGAACCCTGGAAAATATTTTTTTTATATGCATAACTTTCATGCTAGAAAAGCTAAAGGGAGCGACATCTATCGACTTGTGGAGAGTTTGATTACAGTGAATTATAATCCAATAATTTTGATTCATAAAACTCGTTGCAACATAAAACCACGAGATGGCAGTGAGAAGAAGGCATTCCCTCTTATAAATAAACATCACAGGATTGGGTGAAATCAACGAAAAAGTTACCAATCAAACGAGCGTTTTACATAAACAACAATTAGTGGTGACAGGACAAAGGAAATATTAATTATTTATGTGAATCGAAAGGGTTCAGATCAACGGCCTATAATATAAACATTTCACTAGCGGTCAAACAGGACGAGAAGAGGTCGTGACCTTTAAAGGAAACAATGGGAAATGCAGAGATGAATAACCATTGAAAATGGAAGTAGAAAGTAAAAATAATATACAAAATGTTAATTACAAATAAAAAAACTACAAAGAAATGATTTATCTTGCACGGGGAAAGGCGTGTTTGCATTAGAATTTAGACAGAAAGACGTGTCATGTAAGGCTAAGCGGAAAAACAACGAATTAGAGAAAATAATTCAGAGAACAATAGCTTCAGCAGATGAAAAAGGGAAGAAACAAGAATTATACAGTATGGAAACTTCGGCAAACTTAAGAGGCGATTTAGGCGAGACTAATGTGAAATAGGAGTACAATTTTCTAATTTCAGGAACGTAGATAATTACAAGGGAGTGAAACTAGGCTGATTTTAGGTGATAAAAGGTATTAATTGAGTAGATTCGGGACATCAGATATTATGAAAATGTAGATGAGAAATGTATCAATCAATTATAAAATTTAAACTGAAGGAATTCAATAGAAATATTGAGATATATGGACTACTACTTTGAATATAGTTCGATACATTTAGGTAAAATTTTGAGGTTGTCAATGACTAATGTAAACAAGGCGACAAGAATTGTTTATCCAAGCGATCAGATGAACATGAAACTCGGGCAATAAAGAGATAAACGAACAATTAAAAATATACAGGGAAGATAGGAATATTTATTTAAGGAAAAGTAATAAAAAATAATGGGTTTTCGATTAACTCTGATTTATATCGGTTTTTTACAAAAGTAATGATTATTACCCATAGTAAACAATAATCTAATGTGATATTGAGTTAGAGTGGAATGGAGAAAGGGGAGTGGCCAGGAAAGAAGTGAACGAACTCATATCTACCAGGTTTGGGGTAGGTAAATCGCAGGTAAAAACGCCAATAAATTAATACATAAAATTATTAAAGGTAGTGAAAAATCAATTAAGGATGATATCAATCGACCCGGATGAAAGTATAAGCAGACGACAGGTACATGCAAAAGGTGTAATACAGTTAGACCAGGAAGAAGCAGTGCAACACATTGAAAAAATCATTCTGGAAAGGTATATTTATTAACTCAGGCAGGTGAGGTGGGAAAGTAATTATAAAGTGTTTACACCAATATTATGATCAATTGAGAATTGCACGAAAATATGCGTTAATCGAATATTCACATGTTAGATCAGAGAAAAACCATGTTACCATCGGAAAATTCATAAATAAAAAGATATCTCATATCAAGATAACCAGGGACTAAGGGAATTTCTAAAATTGAACGATGTGAAGAAGGCGCTTCTTTAAATAAAATTCAATAATGACATAGTGGCTATGATTACGAGATACCCGAGTTCATAGGCGACCAAAGAATAAGCGATAGATAATATTTTCAGAAAAAAAAAAACATGAATCGAAATTTCCAATTCTATAATAAGGAACAGCAGGGCGATCTAGAGGAATGAACTAAATTCGATCCTGGCCGGAGTGAGGAAAGGTGATGGATTCAGAGGCGGGCCAGATTTTATCTAAATATTTACATTGAAGAATTACAGTCGAAATTAGTATTACTTACATATAGGTTTACGAGTTAATAGAGAACATAATTTAATGTAGGTATGGAATGGAGTTAAATCCTTTTGATTCTAAGCTAGGTATATAAGGCAATGTAATGAGGGAATATGGGATTAGTCGCGGAATACGTCGGGCGAGAAAAAATTAAATTACGTGCTGACCGATATTAAGTAATTGTTTTGTTTTTGGACTTAGGAAGTTTCATTTGATTTGTTTCTTACAATTAAATAAAGTTTTAAATAAATTCTTTTAAATAGTTGTTGGATTGATTCAACAATAGTTTGATTTAATTCAATAATAGTTTGAAAAATATTGAAGTTAAAATTCATTATAATTAAGTTGATACTAAAAATTACTTCTGTGAATTAATTAAAATTGGTGGTTTTAAGTGAAATTATAATAATCGAAAGTGTTTATAAATAAAGTGTTTGAATCGAAGTCTTCTAAAATTCATTATATTTAAGTGAAGTGATATAAAAAAGTGACCCAGTAAATAAAGTGTTTTGTGTTCGAATTAATATTGTATTAAAATAAATTCTCTTGTTGATCTAATACAATAATAGTTTCATAAATAGTGAAATTTCCTAAAAATTAATAATACTTAAATTACGTTAAAGATTCTAAAAGTTGTAATTAAAATTAATTTTCTCAAAACTGTTAGAGCAATGTGATAATAATAATAATTTAATAAATATTGAAAATTTCTAAAAATTAATAAAGTTATTTGTTTAAAGATTTTAAAATTAGCTTCTGTGAATTAATTAAAATTGTTTAAATGAAATGTGATTTAATTCATATTTTGTGTTGAACTAAATTCATTACGAGTTTAAGAAAAATTAAATATAATTGCGTTTAAAATAATTTAGTGAAAGTTTAAAAACAGCTGAGTCTTAGTTTCATATAATTCATTTTTAATACCTAGCGTGGGATTAATTTCGTCAAAGAAAAATAATAAAGCTCTAAAATATTACCAAGCGTTCGGTTTACGGATTTAATTAATAGTTAGTAAAGAGAATTACGTGAGTACAAAGAATAAAATAGGAAAATAAAACAACAAAAATTTAAATATTGTTTAATAATATCCGGATTGAGAGATCATTAAATTTGAAGAAATAGTACAAATCGGTAGATCACGAATTGAAATTAGGAAACACTAGATTGTATTAAGTAAATATTTCTAACTTAGATTAAACATTCCAGGCAGGGAAGTTCAATATTTTCTGAATCTTCATATTGGCGTGTATAACCCGTCTGGAAAAATTATGAATTTGTCGGAATTCAGGTGAGTCAAATTAATATACAAGTTTTCAGGATCCCGGGGAAGGCGAGGATGGAGATATGAATTATATTTCTAATGACTTATAAGTACATGTATTGTATGTGTGTATATGTAAATATGTATATATATATATTTATATTTAATGTTTAATATATAGGTCAATACTATACGACCGTTATCTATCATGAGTGAATGTTTTTTATACTTGAACAAAGCCGTTCTAATCAAATATTTGTGCTACCTTCATGAGATATTTTACGATAAATCTTTCCTTTCGCATTGAATTATAATTAAACTAGTACTATAGATAATTCAATTGTCTCACTCATTACCAGCACTTGACTTTTAAATATTCAAAAATACCTATTTTTTTTCATAAATACATTTAAGTATTTATAAAAATTTCCGGTAGATACCTACCTGTATAATTGTCTTTATCGAGTTAATTCATAGTCAACAACTTCAGAACATCTTTTATAGGTATTTCACTGTGTAGTGAAATAACTTCGGCTAAAGACTTGGCCTTTACTAAGAGTATGTATGTGTGTATAGGTATATATATAAAGAAAGTGTATAATGTATCTATCAAATCTATATGGCCGTTATTTATTTTATGTTTATTTATATACAATGTTTAATATATATATATATAAAACCATTTATTATATTTATGTATATGTCCTATAAAAACAATTTATTTTATTAATATATACATTTTCCTAACATATAAATTCAAAAACTAACGTTACTAAAATTACCAACAACCCAAACGATTTTTATTAATTCAAAGATCGTTATCATTCTAAAACAAACCAATGAATCCTAATTGTTATGCTTCCTGACGGGGGTCTCTGACACTTAATAACTGTCGCATATCTCAATGACACACTTCCTCGACTGTTATTAAAACTAGGTCAACATTCCAAACCACACCCTTCTTTTATCGAAGTATGTAGATACGTATAAGTATGTATATATATATTCGAATTTCAGTACATCTTACGAAGAATAAGTACTTTAACAAACGTCGACATTTAATTGAAAAATAACTATCATCTTTTGCGATGGACTATCATCTTTTAGAAATCACGTATTTGTAGTTTGCGTACATAAATATTTTATAGCGCCATTTTCATAGAAAGATTCAATTCAAAGGCGCTCCACACCCGTTCGAACATATTGATGAATTCAACAGAACAAACAAAAACCCACATTACTAGAAATGTCAAAATAAGCATAATCATTCGTCGACAATACGTTCCCAAGTTATGTTATAAAATTAATTTTATCTTCGACTTAGGTTTTCAAGGTTCAGGCCTTGCAAATTTTGGGCTTTTTGGAGTCCTACCTTTTCTCCAAACAAAAATCAATCTACAGTTAAATTCAAACTACATGAGATAGCAGGGTCTCATTAAACCAACCTGTCAACCAAACCAAAAGTAATATATCATGTATATTGTATTATCACTTTTACGTATATTCTTATGTAATATGTCTGAATATCTGGCACAGATTCACGACCTGTGTTGGAGATGTCAGATCCACAATTTTCTGGGAAAACTGGAGTATTGTGGATTATAAAAACTCGTATTGTTTACATATATTTATAATTTGTACCTATCGATTGGGCAGAAATAATTGCTGATTTAAGCGTGGTTATCTCTGAACTTTTGATGCGAGGGACGGCCTTTCAACCCGGACTTTGCAAAAATTCGCAAGTATATAATGTTGTTTGACGAGGGGACGGAACCGGTTTGATCTCCTTTAAATGTAACTGTCTGGAGGACGGGAATTCGGAGGGTCTCGGACCCATGGATAAGGAAGGTGCTCTTTCCGTCGCGGTACAGGGGATGACCAATAGCGCACGAACTGAAAATTGAAGAGGTTACGTATACCGTTTGGTCAGGCTGTATGTCTGTGAAGAGAGAGTTACTGACCGGAAACGTGGTCATCTGAGTACTTTAGGGGTAGGTCTGGAGCCGAATTGCAGCAAAACAAACCGTATTCGATCTCTCGTCATAACAAAAGCTGTGTAAACTAAAACCTAATCATGTAATTTTCCCAAATTTAGGAGAGGATGGAGATGGCGCCAAAACAAGTAAAACTGTACCTTTTAACCATGAAATTCATTGAAACTAACCCATGTAGAATAACACTTAGTACGATGAGGAAAGGCGATAATACTGTGATCATTACATTTATGTATACCAAATTTAAAATTGAAACTACGTCGTATTATATAGATCAGGAATAGTGCAATTAGTATAGCCCAGAAGCTAAGTTTTCCCATTAAAACTCACGATAGAAGAAAAATAGAAAATTTAGGGGTAAAGTTAGGAAAATGCTAGTCTTCCTATAGGAAATTAACGTAGATTGCATAGTAGGATAATAATAGAGAGTTCAGAACATTAAAGTCTAAGATAGGAATGTTAGGAATACGAATTCTGTCAATGGTATGCGAGAGTCTGCCTACGCTACAAAGAATAGGGGTTACCACAAATAAGGCCTTGTTTTTCCAATAGTCTGAAACAAAAAACAACACAACGTAGACTCGCGAAAAGCTTGGCAAAATTGACCACATTGGAGTGCAAAATTTCCGTGAAAATCATGAAAATCGGAAACACTCGAATGTTAGCATAGGGCTAGACGTTACACGCTGGCCAAGGAGGAGAAAAAACCTCAAATTGAAAGGAAAACTACAAAGAGTTTTCCAATCACATTAGTTAGGAAAATTTAAGGCAGCAGTAGAGGAGTCATCTTAAATCGGTGGCGCGAACGAAAGTCTATTGCTAAATTAAATCATAAACGAAGGAAGGACGGGCCATCACATCTTTAAAGCCTAGTGGGGGGGGGGGGGCCATCTCAGCTGGCGCCGTGTGACCAGGAGTTTGTAGTAATACAAGATAGGTATATTTTCGTATTTGTTGACAGATAACGTATTCAAAATAATTAGAATTAGAAATACCTAACTAAATTTGATGTTAGCCAACCCTCAATTAAAAATACAAATAAAAAAAACTAGAAACGTTCAGACAAAAGTAGTTACGAATTACTAGCGAAGCAGTTAACAATACAAAAGAATTAGAAAACTAATAAAATTTACTAAAATTTGATGTTAGTCAACCTTCTATAAGAACTAGAAATGTTTAGACACAGAGATTTAGGAATTAAAATTGAAATGATTCACAATACAAAGAACCGGAGAGATATATTCAATCCACGAACGTTATTGTACCATTTAAAGTAGACAGACGCAGCGAAGAAAGTCACATTTAACAGAAAATCGTTTAAGTGTTCTATTCCCAGAAAATAGACAAATCCCCAGAGACAGAATAAGATTATCGTACAGAAAAAAATACATTATATTGATAATTTAACAAACAAACACTTCACCAGCAAGCGAGGCAAAGCGATAAACAAACAAAAGATACTCGAAATTATACAGGCTTCCTTCGTTATATCACACTTGAAATGTATAATTAAATTATATGAACATTTCATGCCGTGATATTTACATATTATATGAAATGTTCATATTTGAAAAAACCAACGAACGGGCTGAAGCCATTGTCATTGTTTATCGAATTAAGGAATTTACTGATAGGCGAGCGTGATTGATTTATGGTACTTGAGAAACAAAAATATAGATCAGGAATCTCGTTTATATAAACAACCGTGGCATTGAACCCTTAGAAGAATGCAAGTCTCATAAAAAGTAGGCCATCAATCACATTTTTATTATAATGAATGAACGAAAATATAGGTCAGGAATCTTAATGATATAAACAACCGTGGCATTGAACCTTATGGAATGCAACTCTCATAAAAACTAGGTCAGGTAGGCCCATCACTCATAATTTTTATTACATTGACTGAAGACGAATATAGGTCACTGTGTTACGTAAACAAATACGGGTGGTAATTTGACGAAGCTGGTTTTGGAGAATAGGAAACGATGCGAACATAAAATTACACTGACGAATTGAAAATATTTTGCGAATTAATTGCAGTGCAAAAAATAAAAATAATAAAAGTGAGTGACAAGTGCAAAAGTGATTGATAATAATAAAAACCGTCTAATTGCTTTGAAAATAAATAAATAAAAATATAAATAATAAAAATAAAAAAAAAATAATAAAATAAAAAAATAAAAACTTGAAAAACTTGAAAAACTTATAAAACTTAAAAATTTAAATAAAATAAATAAATAAAAATATAAATAATTAAATAAAAATAAAAAAAAATAATAAAATAAAAAAAATAAAAACTTGAAAAACTTATAAAACTTAAAATTTTAAATAAAATAAATAAATAATTTAAAAAGTTAATAGATTGTAATTTATAATTTCAGGTATCAATAGGAACATTTTTTTCAAAAAAAAAAAAAATTCTTTGTTTAGGTAAGAAAAGTTTTGTTATGTTATATTATCTTGATAAATTGTCTGGTTGAGATTAAAGTTTTAGGGGTATTCATTGCACCAATTCGCTAGGGATTTTAAAATTATACTGTGTTCGTAATAATTCAACGTTGAGGAAAGGAATTATGATTAGGGATCAAAATCTTGTGTTGATAATTGTTTAGGGGAGAAATCATGTTCACTTCATATTTTAGGTTATAGGATGTTTTGTAATAATGAATAAGAGATAGACTTAACATGGTATAATAGCATAGTTACTTAAAGAAAGCGAGATGAAGGAAAGATTTGTTTGAAGCGAAGGTGAAAAAAAAAAAAAAAAAAAAAAAAAAAAAAAAAAAAAAAAAAAAAAAAAAAAAAAAAAAAAAAAAAAAAAAAAAACCCGCGGAATCAACACAATCCTTTTAATAAACCATAAAATGAGGGACCTACGTCACATTGGAAGGGGGTCATCTTATCACGCGTGCTTGGGGCGTGATCATTTTTTCAAAAAAAAATAAATTAGTTTTGATAAAGCTTCAGAGAAAGGACTTTCCATCTTACATACCAATAATGGGTGTGGGCTTTAAGAATCACGCGAAAAAGAAAATTGAGAAAAAAAAAATGGAAATAAACTTATTTTAAAGGTTGTGCTGACGCAGTTAATAATGAAAGACAGGAAAAGAATGACTGGGAATTTATTTATTTTCACAAATAAATAAAATGCTGAAACAGTGATAGGGAGCGTTTCGATCAATTTTCTTACGATGGACAGACATGAATAGCGGAAAATCTTTGCAGACGTAACTATGCTCTGAGGGGGGAGATATTCTGTGGAATATGAAACTGTACCGACTTACAGTAGCTTATCAATTAAGGATAGTTTAGTCATATTTATTTGCTACGGAGGTTGGGAGATGAAAACGGATTATGAAGGGAGGGGGGAGGAATTTTCCCTAGAGATTGTTCCAATTTTAGTTGCTAACCTTAGGAATAGGTTATCCACTATAACCGCAACAAGAGGGGGGCTGTAATGGTCTAACCATCATCATTTTCTTTTAATAGAACCCTGGAAAATATTTTTTTTATATGCATAACTTTCATGCTAGAAAAGCTAAAGGGAGCGACATCTATCGACTTGTGGAGAGTTTGATTACAGTGAATTATAATCCAATAATTTTGATTCATAAAACTCGTTGCAACATAAAACCACGAGATGGCAGTGAGAAGAAGACGTTCCCTCTTATAAATAAACATCACAGGATTGGGTGAAATCAACGAAAAAGTTACCAATCAAACGAGCGTTCTACATAAACAACAATTAGTGGTGACAGGACAAAGGAAATATTAATTATTTATGTGAATCGAAAGGGTTCAGATCAACGGCCTATAATATAAACATTTCACTAGCGGTCGAACAGGACGAGAAGAGGTCGTGAACTTTAAAGGAAACAATGGGAAATGCAGAGATGAATAACCATTGAAAATGGAAGTAGGAAGTAAAAATAATACGCAAAATGTTAATTACAAATAAAAAAACTACAAAGTGAGGATTTATCTTGCACGGGGAAAGGTGTGTTTGCATTAGAATTTAGACAGAGAGGCGTGTCATGTAAGGTTAAGCGGAAAAACAACGAATTAGAGAAAATAATTCAGAGAACAATAGCTTCAACAGATGAAAAAGGGAAGAAACAAGAATTATACAGTATGGAAACTTCGGCAAACTTAAGAGGCGATTTAGGCGAGACTAATGTGAAATAGGAGTACAATTTTCTAATTTCAGGAACGTAGATAATTACAAGGGAGTGAAACTAGACTGATTTTAGGTGATAAAAGGTATTAATTGAGTAGATTCGGGACATCAGATATTATGAAAATGTAGATGAGAAATGTATCAATCAATTATAAAATTTAAACTGAAGGAATTCAATAGAAATATAGAGATATATGGACTACTACTTTGAATATAGTTCGATACATTTAGGTAAAATTTTGAGGTTGTCAATGACTAATGTAAACAAGGCGACAAGAATTGTGTATTTAAGCGGCCAGATGAACATGAAACTCGGGTGATAGAGAGGCAAACAAACAATTAAGGTTATACAGGGAAGATAGGAATATTTATTTAAGGAAAAGTAATAAAAAATAATGAGTTTTCGATAAACTCTGATTTATATCGGTTTTTTACAAAAGTAAGGGTTATTACCCATAGTAAACAATAGGCTAATGGGATATTGAGTTAGAGTGAAATGGAAGAAAGGGGAGTGGCCAGGAAAGAAGTGAACGAACTCATATCTACCAGGTTTGGGGTAGGTAAATCGCAGGAAAAAACGCCAATAAATTAATACATAAAATTATTAAAGGTAGTGAAAAATCAATTAAGGATGATATCAATCGACCCGGATGAAAGTATAAGCAGACGACAGGTACATGCAAAAGGTGTAATACAGCTAGACCAGGAAGAAGCAGTGCAACACATTGGAAAATCATTCTGGAAAGGTATATTTATTAACTCAGGCAGGTGAGGTGGGGAAGAAATTATAAAGTGTTTACACCAATATTATGATCAATTGAGAATTGCACGAAAATATGCGTTAATCGAATATTCACATGTTAGATCAGAGAAAAACCATGTTACCATCGGAAAATTCATAAATAAAAAGATATCGCGTATAAAGACAACCAGGGACTAAGGGAAATTCTAAAATTGAACGATGTGAAGAAGGCGCTTCTTTAAATAAAATTCAATAATGACATGGTGGCTATAAATACGAGATACCCGAGTTCATAGGCGACCAAAGAATAAGCGATAGATAATATTTTCAGAAAAAAAAAACATGAATCGAAATTTACAATTCTATAATAAGGAACAGCAGGGCGATCTAGAGGAATGAACTAAATTCGATCCTGGCCGGAGTGAGGAAAAGTGATGGATTCAGAGGCGGGCCAGATTTTATCTAAATATTTACATTGAAGAATTACAGTCGAAATTAGTATTACTTACATATAGGTTTACGAGTTAATAGAGAACATAATTTAATGTAGGTATGGAATGGAGTTAAATCCTTTTTGATTCTAAGCTAGGTATATAAGGCAATGTAATGAGGGAATATGGGATTAGTCGCGAATACGCCGGGCGAGAAAATATTAAATTACGTGCTGGCCGATTTTAAGTAATTGTTTTGTTTTTGGACTTAGGAAGTTTCATTTGATTTGTTTCTTACAATTAAATAAAGTTTTAAATAAATTCTTTTAAATAGTTGTTGGATTGATTCAACAATAGTTTGATTAAATTCAACAATAGTTTAATAAATATTGAAAATTTCTAAAATTAATAAAGTTATTTGTTTAAAGACTTTTTAAAAATTACTTCTGTGAATTAATTAAAATTGGTGGTTTTAAGTGAAATTATAATAATCGAAAGTGTTTATAAATAAAGTGTTTGAATCGAAGTCTTCTAAAATTCATTATATTTAAGTGAAGTGATATAAAAAAAGTGACCCAGTAAATAAAGTGTTTTGTGTTCGAATTAATATTGTATTAAAATAAATTCTCTTGTTGATCTAATTTTCTCAAACTGTTAGAGCAATGTGATAATAATAATAATTTAATAAATATTGAAAATTTCTAAAAATTAATAAAGTTATTTGTTTAAAGATTTTTAAAATTAGCTTCTGTGAATTAATTAAAATTGTTTAAATGAAATGTGATTTAATTCATATTTTGTGTTGAACTAAATTCATTACGAGTTTAAGAAAAATTAAATATAATTGCGTTTAAAATAATTTAGTGAAAGTTTAAAAACAGCTGAGTCTTAGTTTCATATAATTCATTTTTAATACCTAGCGTGGGATTAATTTCGTCAAAGAAAAATAATAAAGCTCTAAAATATTACCAAGCGTTCGGTTTACGGATTTAATTAATGGTTAGTAAAGAGAATTACGTGAGTACAAAGAATAAAATAGGAAAATAAAACAACAAAAATTTAAATATTGTTTAATAATATCCGGATTGAGAGAGCATTAAATTTGAAGAAATAGTACAGATCGGTGGATCACGAATTGAAATTGGGAAACACTAGATTGTATTAAGTAAATATTTCTAACTTAGATTAAACATTCCAGGCAGGGAAGTTCAATATTTTCTGAATCTTCATATTGGCGTGTATAACCCGTCTGGAAAAATTATGAATTTGTCGGAATTCAGGTGAGTCAAATTAATATACAAGTTTTCAGGATCCCGGGGAAGGCGAGGATGGAGATATGAATTATATTTCTAATGACTTATAAGTACATGTATTGTATGTGTGTATATGTAAATATGTAAATATGTATATATATATATATTTATATTTACTGTTTAATATATAGGTCAATACTATACGACCGTTATCTATCATGAGTGAATGTTTTGTATACTTGATCAAAGCCGTTCTAATCAAATATTTGTGCTAGCTCCATTAAATATTTTACGATAATCCTCTCTTTTCACATTGAATTATAATTAAACTAGTACTATAGATAATTCAATTGTCTCACTCAATACCAGTACTTGAATTTAAATATTCAGAAATATAATTTTACATAAATACATCTAGGTATTTATAATAATTTCCGTTAGATACTTACCTGTATAAACCTCTCTTTTCGCATTGAATTATAATTAAACTAGTACTATAGATAATTCAATTGTCTCACTCAATCCCAGTACTTGAATTTAAATATTCAGAAATATAATTTTTACATAAATACATCTAGGTATTTATAATAATTTCCGTTAGATACTTACCTGTATAAACCTCTCTTTTCGCATTGAATTATAATTAAACTAGTACTATAGATAATTCAATTGTCTCACTCAATACCAGTACTTGAATTTAAATATTCAGAAATATAATTTTTACATAAATATATCTAGGTATTTATAATAATTTCCGTTAGATACTTACCTGTATAAACCTCTCTTTTCGCATTGAATTATAATTAAACTAGTACTATAGATAATTCAATTGTCTCACTCATTACCAGCACTTGACTTTTTAAATATTCAAAAATACCTATTTTTTCCATAAATACATTTAAGTATTTATAAAAATTTCCGGCAGATACCTACCTGTATAATTGTCTTTATCGAGTAAATTCATAGTCAACAACTTCAGAACATCTTTTATAGGTATTTCACTGTGTAGTGAAATAACTTCGGCTAAAGACTTGGCCTTTACTAAGAGTATGTATGTGTGTATAGGTATATATATAAAGAAAGTGTATAATGTATCTATCAAATTATATGGCCGTTATTTATTTTATGTTTATTTATATACAATGTTTAATATATATATATATAAAACCATTTATTATATTTATGTATATGTCCTATAAAAACTATTTATTTTATTAGTATATATTTTCCCTAACATATAAATTCGAAAACTAACGTTACTAATATTATCAACATTCCAAACGATTTTTATTAATTCAAAGATCGTTATCATTCTAAAACAAACCAATGAATCCTAATTGTTATGCTTCCTGACGGGGGTCTCTGACACTTAATAACTGTCGCATATCTCAATGACACACACCCTCGACTGTTATTAAAACTAGGTCAACATTCCAAACCACACCCTCTTTTATCGAAGTATGTAGATACGTATGAGTATATATATATATTCGAATTTCAGTACATCTTACGAAGAATAAGTACTTTAACAAACGTCGACATTTAATTGAAAAATAACTATCATCTTTTGCGGTGGACTATCATCTTTTAGAAATCACGTATTTGTAGTTTGCGTACATAAATATTTTTATAGCGCCATTTTCATAGAAAGATTCAATTCAAAGGCGCTCCACACCTGTTCGAACATATTGATGAATTCAACAGAACAAACAAAAACCCACATTACTAGAAATATCAAAATAAGCATAATCATTCGTCGACAATACGTTCCCAAGTTATGTTATAAAATTAATTTTATCTTCGACTTAGGTTTTCAAGGTTCAGGCCTTGCAAATTTTGGGCTTTTGGAGTCCTACCTTTTCTCCAAACAAAAATCAATCTACAGTTAAATTCAAACTACATGAGATAGCAGGGTCTCATTAAACCAATCTGTCAACCAAACCAAAAAATAATATATCATGTATATTGTATTATCACTTTTACGTATATTCTTATGTAATATGTCTGAATATCTGGCACAGATTCACGACCTGTGTTGGAGATGTCAGATCCACAATTTTCTGGGAAAACTGGAGTATTGTGGATTATAAAAACTCGTATTGTTTACATATATTTATAATTTGTACCTATCGATTGGGCAGAAATAATTGCTGATTTAAGCGTGGTTATCTCTGAACTCTTGATGCGGGGGACGGCCTTTCAACCCGGACTTTGCAAAAATTCGCAAGTATATAATGTTGTTTGACGAGGGGACGGAACCGGTTTGATCTCCTTTAAATGTAACTGTCTGGAGGACGGGAATTCGGAGGGTCTCGGACCCATGGATAAGGAAGGTGCTCTTTCCGTCGCGGTACAGGGGATGACCAATAGCGCACGAACTGAAAATTGAAGAGGTTACGTATACCGTTTGGTCAGGCTGTACGTCTGTGAAGAGAGAGTTACTGACCGGAAACGTGGTCATCTGAGTACTTTAGGGGTTGGTCTGGAGCCGAATTGCAGCAAAACAAACCGTATTCGATCTCTCGTCATAACAAAAGCTGTGTAAACTAAAACCTAATCATGTAATTTTCCCAAATTTAGGAGAGGATGGAGATGGCGCCAAAACAAGTAAAACTGTACCTTTTAACCATGAAATTCATTGAAACTAACCCATGTAGAATAACACTTAGTACGATGAGGAAAGGCGATAATACTGTGATCATTACATTTATGTATACCAAATTATTAAAACTCACGATAGAAGAAAAAAATAGAAAATTTAGGGGTGAAGTTAGGAAAATGCTAGTCTTCCGATAGGAAATTAACGTAGATTGCATAGTAGGATAATAATAGAGAGTCCAGAACATTAAAGTCTAAGATAGGAGTAATGTTAGGAATATGAATTCTGTCAATGGTATGCGAGAGTCTGCCTACGCTACAAAGAATAGGGGTTACCACAAATAAGACCTTGTTTTTCCAATAGTCTGAACCAAAAATCAGAACACAACGTAGACTCCGGAAAAGCTTGGGAAATTGACCACATTGGAGTGCAAAATTTCCGTGAAAATCATGAAAATCGGAAACACTCGGATGTTAGCATAGGGCTAGACGTTACACTCTGGCCAAGGAGGAGAAAAACCTCAAATTGAAAGGAAAACTACAAAGAGCTTTCCGATCACATTAGTTAGGAAAATTTAAGGCAGCAGTAGAGGAGTCATCTTAAATCGGTGGCGCGAACGGAAGTCTATTGCTAAATTAAATCATAAACGAAGGAAGGACGGGCCATCACATCTTTAAAGCCTAGTAGGAGCGGGGGGGCCATCTCAAGATCAGGCCACCAAATACGGCCATAGCCATTGGTGGTCTTTTACCAGGGCGATACTTACAGTATCTACCACTCTGGAACATGTCGCAAATATACTACATATTATTTTTATCGATTAAATTGTGAAATAACACAATTTAATCAAATAAAATTTACTTGCCCACGCCCGGATTTGAACAGGCGACCTCCGGATTCGTAGCCAAGGATCGTAAACACTCAACTACGAAGACCACCAGATATGCTCACCCTAAATATTTTTGTTGAATTTTAAATTTTATCCCGACTAAACTTGGGATAAATGAAACCGGTTGACGATGATTTAATAAAAATTAGTGGTTTTAAACAATTGTTTTATTTAACATAATTTCAATTCAAAGTATCACCTGCTTAAACCTACCTTACACTCCACATTATAAAAAAACACTGTTATTATACTTTTTGTAATAATACTGTATAATGCATAGATACAAATATAAACAGATAAATAAATAAAATAAGTACAGATGTATGTATAGTATATATGTCGATGTATTAAAAAATAAATTTCGCAGAAGAACATCCACAGCAATATTAGCCGTACATAATGAATTCGTGGGTACGTGTATGGTGTTCGCGTTGTACCAGCGACACATTCCACACCTCTGTGATATGTGCATACGTATTATCCAAGTTTTGAGACGGTTCTCATGACTGCCCCTGTATGTATGTACACAGGGGAACTATATAGCTACCCGGTTGGGCAAGGTTGTAAGGCGGGTTAAGGAGGGGGCTGTAGGAAAGGATTTGTCAATGCGGGACTTGAAGAGCCCCGTTTAATTATTGGTGGAAAGACAGATGTAGGTAGTTCGTTCCACATACGAGTTGATTTACACGAAAACGATCCGTTCTCATGAAGCCGATATCAACTTTGAACGGATGTTCACGCACGTGTACCGGCGCGGAGGGAATCAACGCTGCTAGCTCCTCCGAGCAGGTTCCATTGAAATATCTGCAGAACAGACTTAGCATACCTACATTGGGTTTGTGCATTAGAGATTACGAAAGAAAATTACGTTTTCACTTACTTATCTAGATTGATTACGTAAATAAATACACTACAATTTTATACATTGAATCATTTTGTTAATTTAATTTCATAAAGAAAAATCTTTTTTAATATATCTAGACTTTTATTGTATCTTAATTTCACCTGGACGGCAATTATATAAATTGCCCCCCTCGTACCTAATGGATTGCTTGTCATATTGTGTATGTGTGTTGTGTAAATATATAATATATCACGTTGTCGTATAAAGTGTGTATACTTGTGACGTTTTAATGAATTCTGTGTTTGTGTGTATGAGATTATCATTTTTGTATATTAGGAGATATACTCGTATATAGAAGTTTGGATGAGTTAATTTTCGTAAGATATTTCATTCCGAACTGAAAAAACAAATCGATCTCGCCATGACGTATCGTCCCCTATGCATGACATGTATTTTCTGTTAAATACGTTTTTTTTATGTTTGATCAATTTCATCCGAAATAAGAAACAAATGACCTTACTTCGCAATCCAGCCACAAAATTAATTACGCCAAATTATACAAGAGTTTCGACGCTTTTGACCACCGAGAGGCAAACAAGATTGATTGTTTAATCATTGAAGACCATATTAACAAATCATAAAATGAAACACGAAACATGAAACAGAAAAAGATAAAGAAAATAAAAAGCTAGGCGCATCTGGGAATCGATCCCAGGACCTATGTTTTACTAGGACAACGCTCTAACCACGGAGCTAATGAGAATTGTTTATTTTACGTCAGTTTTATAGATATCAATACTTAAAATTTAAGCATTACCAATATTTTCCTCAATTAATTCCCATATTATTGGCTCCTTTATTTTCGTATGATTGCAAAGTTCTACGCGAATTTATTTGCAATCTAAATAGTATCTCGGATGTACCCATTAAATTTTTATTTACACGGGACATGTGTTGACTTTTCTACAAGTCTAGAAAGAATATTCAATTTGTTGGAATAACTTATTGGCTTTTATAAACGTTATTGAAAAAAACATTAACAAATTTCAAAATGAAAGAGTGTTAGTATTTTTTATTTTTTGTATCCAATAAATTGATAGATTATTAATAAATGAATTAAAAATTACTTTGTATTCACCACTTTATTAATCTACATATATCAACATGTTTCGAAAGCGATACTTTCCTCGTGAGAAATATATAGAATACTATTAAGTATATATTTCTGACGAGGAAAGCGTCGCTTTCGAAACATGTTGATATGTATTGTTAACATTCGGATTTGACTGGGAGTAGGAACGCGGGAGAAGGAGGGAGGAAGGTTGGGAAAGTGCAGTTACGGGAGACAGAGCATTTGTACAGACTTACCCGGTGAGGGGTGTCCCTCCAGGGAGCTCGGCTCTGGACCTTTGACTAGCTCAGTTTCGGCAGGCCAAGGAGCTCTTCTGCAGGGTCGTGGGCCGACAGACAATACTTGTCAAAGACTACCGTATGCTTTCAGACTCAGTGGTTTAATTCAGAGGAAGGTACAGACATGGTGAATGTAGTTATGGTGAACAGTAGGCTAACCTAACCTCAAAAGAATGTTACGGGCAAATTCTCTCTGATATTCTCTAAAACGGGCATGTAAACTGGGACTTGAATAAATTACAACACCAACAGAGGGGAAAATGTAAAGACAGCTCACGGTTTAGGTCGTTGGCAATTGGGGTTTCCGTGGAAGCAATTAACATCCATCTTAGATTGTTGCTCGCGTGCTTCTCTTCGGGTCGCAGTTGGCGGCGACCGGGCAGGCCATCTCCAGCGGGGGGCGGGAGCGTGTTTCCAAGGCCGGTTCCGAGCGGTGAATGCCCGAGTGAACGGGGCGAGCGGACCCGCGTACGTGTGAGGTGTTGTTTTCGGCCGCTTCTGGCGCTGGTGTCTAACGAGAGGCTAGTTTTAGGGACTTACTGGCGTTACGTAACAGTACATATTAGTAAAGTGGTGAATATAAAGTAATTTTTAATTAATTTATTAATAATGATGCCACAAAGTTAATACCAATCTTTTGAAGAAATTATGATGTGTATGTGTATGTGTATGTGTACTGTAAAACAAAAAATCTCACATAGGCAAGGCCAGTGCGTGAGTAAAGTGTTATAGAGTGTTTGTTAAAAAAAACATCTGTTTTTGAAAGAGTATCATTAATTTCACTCAAAATAAGGGAAAACTAACCTTACCTCATTGGGGTACAGACAAGCTTATAACACATTTCCAGCGGTTTATTTATTCAGTGTATTGTTATTTATGCATTACGTACGTTCGTTCATTCGTCACGGAACATTCCATGAACGGTCGATTCTGAATGGTTCTTCACCGCCCCGATACGGAGCAAATCGTCCGCGCTGCAATTAAATTGATGTAAATAAATAATACATCACAAATACATATGCGATTAAGCTACGAGAGAAGAGTATCGACTGCCAGGATTCAGTGGGATAGTGGTACCCCTAATTTGGGTATTGGGTATATGTTTTGTGGATAAAGGTAATAGGAAAGTATCTGAATATTCAGATACGGTAACTAAACACGGCTTGTGCCATTTTAAGCAAGTCAAAATTTCGATTTTGAATGGTAACGAGGTGTAAATTATGCAATCAAATATTTTATTTATATTACATGTAAAATAACACTTAGGTTAGGGCTACACCGTGCTGTTTTAAACACCGTATCGAAAAAATCAGAAGCTGAATAAAAATGGCCCACGCCGTTAGCGTAATACGTTCTAAATGAATATGCTACATTTAGAAGAAGCATTATGTTTAGATATCGCCGTAAATGTAATAAAGAAAAATTAGAATAAAAAAAAAACACTGGAAACACCCAGGCTACAGATTTCGGCAATACATATGCAAAAATAAGAGAGTATTCTGATAAATACTGCCGGAAGATGTCGAAAAAAAAACGTCACGTATAGACGACTTCATACGGAGCCATACGTTCTTCAAGCAGCGTTCCGCTCGTGCGGATAAATTCGACTTTGGGCGCGATGAAAGAGCAGTTCATGATGAGGTTTTTATCCGCATTTGCTGAATTAAGTGTAGCTGACATGCAGAAAGTTGTTACATGCGTTTCTTTTAAAAATTAAACATCACGGTACTGTAGCCCAAGGTTAAGAGTTATTTTAAGATAATTATGAATGGATTTAATTTCCCAAAGTTGTATGATTTTGCCAATATTACTACATACCGCACCGGTAAAGCAAACCCCTGACATTGGTCTTCTTGCTGCTGCGTTTGAGAGCTTCGTTATGACCCCTCTTTTGGTTACATGCGTCATTTTTGAGAAAGACGAAGATAAAATAATGGATCTGTCAGCGAAATTTCTTTATGACTTAACTTATGGTATATTTTGATTAAAATGGTTTGATTTTCAAAACAATAACACAATTCCATCGGCTGCCATTTCATACTTTTAGATTAGGCCCCCTTCTAGATAGATCTAACCATCAAAATGTCACAAAACTGCCATACTGCAATAAGGTTTTAGTTTTTCAATAAGATAAGTCTGTTTTAGGGATTTCTTACAGTGGCGTTGCACTTTTTACCATAGAATGTTTACTCCATCTTGCGGTGCTCAAATAAAGTAACCCCCTCAAATTTTATTCCCATCAATATCCGCACTTTACCGCAGATGCTGATTCTAAATTGCCAACCGAGGGGAGGCCGTGTTTTCTGAAATTGCAGTCGAGTCGGCAGTAAAGATGGAGAAACTTGTGAATAAAACAGCCCTTCAAAAACTGGCAGAGTAAAATGAAATAAAATAAAAGTGCATACTCTGGTAGTTCAAGATCATCATGGTACATCTGTAAACTCCTTGGATCTGAATCTGTCGCGTTCTCAACTCGGTGTGAGATAAGAGAAATAAATGTTTTATGTATTGATACACAATTAAAATACAATAACATGTTTGTTGCAATATTATGTATTATATAATTTTAAAAATATATTAAATTGCGACTAAGACCAGAACTCATGCGAAAGGACGAATTTATCCAGTGTGATTCCGAAACCAATTTTCATATTGATGTTTTTATCAATCTCACATTTCGTGAGAGTCATGATCATTACTTTTTAATTTTGTCCATGGTTGGCATTCGTATTTATGTTCGTAAGCAGAGATTTAAACCGATCTTAACAGCTGAAAACTGAGGGAGTGAAAGATTATTTTTTATTTACGTAAAAGTAATGAACAATAAAAACACCGTACAAAAATTCTTAGTACCTAGCTAAATAGGCGTTAGTTAAGGCGAAGCTATCAGAGAAATCACAATTTCGCGTAATCTTTAATACGAATCGGTTCACATCATGAAAACCCAAAAAATGCTTTGCGCGTACATGTTAAGCAACAAGTTTAAAAAAATACTACTCTATGGCTCAGATTATTGTTGACAGTTTCCCTTGATTAACTTTTTTTGTTTCTTACAAAATTATTAAGAAAATAAATAAAACCGCTTTTTGCGCTTTCATCAAACATTTCTAGACTTGTTAAACAATGTTTATGGCCATTTGCGATGATATTAGGCACACATCTTGCAGTAATATTTTAATCTTGTATATTTCTCTTAAGTAAAAGTTTTCTAAGAAATGGAATTCTATAACAATATTTATTAATTACTTAGGTAAAAATGACTGTTTACAACACAACCAAGAGTACTAGAAACTATCTTTATCCATTACGAACAGAAATATAACTACTGAAATAATTTTGCAATGATAAAGCGTCCAGATTGTTTTATTGATTATTTGAATTTGGATGTCATTTTAATAATTTCAGATTTCTGACAAATATTGTAAGTACTGTAATTTCCACCCTTGATTTGCAGGTTTTCAAATTTGACACCATATGGCAACCCTCTATTATAATAAGGCTTCTTGAAAAGTCGATTTCATAAAAGGAATACGAATTATTTATTAAAATTATCACTTTTTTTTTACTTCTCCGTTGGTGAATTTCAATAAAGCTGAAAATAAAAGCTCATATTGATGGCACACCTGTGACAATCGTATTTTAGAGAAATGCGGGGGGTGGGATGAAAAGTGACAGCGAAAAAGAAAAAGCATTTTTTGTTGTTGTAAATCTTTTCCATATCTATAATTTTACTAAAATTATCTGCAGTTTATTATGACATTGGACAACCTCTGTGGCGCATCAATTAGTTCGATTTCGATTTATGTCAATAAAATCGACATGGATTTATATTTTTCTTGTGTCAATAGGTTCAGTAATTATATTCAACGGCGTCAGTCAACCATCCCTCTTTATTGATAATTTATCCTGTGCGTTTAGAGACTTTTGTAATTACTAGTACCTATATATACGATAGAAGATATGTAAGTATAATTAGTCAACGAAAGAGGTACTCGATTGTCTAGAAATAATAACACCTCTGTCCGTTAGATCTCTCCTTCAATGACTATTCGAGAGTTGGTTCGTTACGGAGTGCAAATCATCAAATGATGGGCACTTCAAATAGTAGCAATTGTGCCCATTGTGTTATCCCCCACGACTCACTTTATGCCCTTGACATAAGTCGAGTTCCTTGAATAAAGTTAAGCAGGGTTTTTATTTGGTATTTAGCGATGCCTTCTGGTTCCACAATGTGAAGCCTTCTTCCTTTTAATGCATGAGTTATGTTAAAAATGATAACGATACAAATATGAATATAATTAACATAATAGATAATATATGTACTATTGTATAGATTAAATCAATACAAACATAATAAAACATAAATCTAATGGAAAAAAAAACTAGTAATATAAGTTTTGAAGAAAGAAAATTACCTTCTAAAATCAGTAAAATAAAGTCGACTATTCGGCACGCTTATAAAATAATCATAAAAACAAAGCTGCGTTGTGTGAATCTGCCTCGGAACATTTTAAATGGCATCCTGTCGAGAAGAACGGTAAAAGAAAATCGAAAGTATTTTAAACCAATCGCAGCGATTACATTTCGTGTTAACAGTTTATTGAAGATGTCTGTTCATTCTGTGATGAAACGGCACTAGAGGATGTTTCATTGGTTTTTGTTCATGGAAGTAATTATTTAGCAAATGTAGTGTCATTCAGAAATAACGTTTTTCTAGTCGATTTTCAATATGCAAGCAATATTAGAAAATAACATAAAAAGCCATATACACACGTTATAAAAAATGATTTAAGCTGGCTTCATGAACTACCCGTAAGAATAGTCAATAAGTATTTAATTTTTAGGCTATTTTCTGAATGAAGGGACTTAAGGCAGGTAGTCAGACGAATCGAGGTTGAATCAATCAACTAGTGTCAACTTACATTCTTTTTTAAGCATGTCGAACTCTATAGGACCACTGTATAGGGTAGGGTGTTAAAAGACGTACCTGACTTACTTTAACCAGTTTCCTGACCTTATTTGGAGTGAAAAATGTAAGTAAAATTTTGGTTTCCGTCAACACTTAAAAAAAAATCATCTTAGAACATTATAAAAAAAACTCTAGGTATTCAACAGTTAGAGTCGAGTTGGTGCTGGTGGGACGGTTACTTGACTGAGTGACCAGTGACGACATCTGATATTTTTTTTGGTTGTACCTATTTGGAAAATTAAAAAACATATATATAAAAAAACACTACGTATAATGAATATCACCGGACACTAAAATATCCGTTAATTTTTTTACTCATAAGGTTAGGATTCACCGCTTAAAGTAAAAAAGGTACGTCTACTTAGACCCTGTATAATGGAAAATACTATACAATCAGTATCACCCATGTTAAATACCCCTCTTTACAACCAAAATGTTGCGTGGATTGAGAAGAATAATATAAATAACTAGGTTCTTCATAAATTCCCGAAGTGGGGATGCTGTAGTATCACATACTTCGGCATTTCAGATTTCATCTTCTAGCTATCCTCTTTACTCTTAACAAGCTGAATGACAATATACGGTGACGACCTTATAATGTCTCAGGCAGAGCGCCATGTTCCGGTAAAATGGGTGGCTAATCGGTTTATCCCATCTCTTGGTTTAGCATTTTTGAAAATCACAAAAAAACTTCCACGAGGCTTCACCATTGCATGAAAAAGGAAAACCTCATATATTTGATACTACCAAGGTAGTAATACTACAAGGAGATAAATATGATTAAATCTAATTTGTTTTAGAAGTGAAGATGTCGCATACATTCGATTCGAAGCTTTTTAACCTAGTTAATAGATGGGAGCAATGTATAAATTTAATACGATGTGTCAATTTTTGTACATAGATATCACTCATCCAAAGAGTCTACTTACCGACACATAAATCAACGTTTATAATGTTTATTCGATGCTCAGACTCTCAGCAGAAATATATTTTCAAGAAATTTACACATTTATTTGTAGAGAATTTTCTAGATAAATGCAACTATTTTCATGTGGCAACATAATTTTTTATCGTAACCGCACCCTCTTTTAAACGTTAAGTAATAAGACTAGACCCTATAATATGATAATCAATATTATCTAATTGACTTATTAAAAAAAAGTTATTATAAACGTAATACTGTAAGAATTCAGTGTAAAATTACTTGCAACTTACAATGTTACTATTGTATTTTATATTAGCAAAGTTCACCGGGACCAATTTCACAATAGTAAAATCGTAAAAGGTTTCAATTAAAGTCTCTTAGTTTTCGGTTCGCTTAATACTTATAATATTATTTAAATGGTCGCCTTCCTTAATGCCGTTATAATAATTTGACAGCAAAATGGAGCCACACTTAGCTTTTGCAGAAAATACATTATTCAAGGAACTTTTGAAACTGAAACAATTTCGCTGTCAATTAGGAACAAGTTATTGTGAATGATTAATTATCATTAAATCTTAATTTCTTCCAAGAATAGCGACAAGCAATTATTGGGCAAAGAATATGAAGGAAAATCGTGTAGGGTTGTCAGATGTTGAATATATTAATAAAAATACATTTTAATAATGAATACTTCTATCTATAGAAAGCAATCGCCTCAGTGAGACAGGCATAATAATAGAAAAAGAAAAAGAAAAAGAAAAAGAAAAAGAAAAAGAAAAAGAAAAAGAAAAAGAAAAAGAAAAAGAAAAAGAAAAAGAAAAAGAAAAAGAAAAAGAAAAAGAAAAGGAAAAAGAAAAAGAAAAAGAAAAAGAAAAAGAAAAAGAAAAAGAAAAAGAAAAAGAAAAAGAAAAAGAAAAAGAAAAAGAAAAAGAAAAGAAAAGAAAAAGAAAAAGAAAAAGAAAAAAAAAAAGAAAAAGAAAAAGAAAAAGAAAAAGAAAAAGAAAAAGAAAAAGAAAAAAGAAGAAGAAAAAAAGGAAAACACCTACACATTTTTTTAAGTGACTAAGCTAGAATTGTTATTCAATATTTAGAAAAAAACCTACTATTAATGAAAGAAGTAAGAACATTCATGGGCAAACAAAATATTAACACGAATATTATAATAATGTTAATGTTAAATACTATGAAAATGTTTTTAAAATGGGTACATCATTTTATTACTTGTGTTTAGTTATGAATGGCTTACTATGAGTAGAAATATAAAATTATTAACGATAAAGCTCATCCTTCTTTTGAAAATTCGCATTTTAACATTAAAATCGACCGCCCATAGATTTGGTCCGTTTTGGCGGGTTTTGAAAAATTGGAACTTTAAAACTTACGATAAAATCATAAAGTGCACTGGAAAAAAATATCCAAAAGCAGGAAATCTGACAGGTCATGTTAAGAATAGGTATTACAAGATAGGTAGAATATGCCTATATGACGATCTATGAATGCGAATGAATCAAGGAGTGGATACCAAGGAAGGTATAGCGCGTTTCTCCCTATCTACCTACTCCGATGATTTTATTTATTAAGTACGTTTTTGTCGTACAAAAAAAACGGTAGAAGAAGTAGGGGACGCCCGAAGAAGACATGGCACGACCAAGTGGATCAAACACTTGAGTTGGGCGATATCAAGAGTAAGGATGAAAGAAGGTTATATTTAAGAAGATGTATGAACGTGAAAGAAGCAAGAAGTTTATGCAAATACCTAATTGTTTTGTAGTCTTTCTTTTTTATCTACATGCGAAGTTAGTTACAAAAAAAATGGAGTAAAAAATCAGAAACTATTAAATTTAAAATGTTCTCTTCCAAAGAGATGTTCTGGCAACCCTGAACAAAATGCGAAGTTCTTTACTAAAGTGATATGACAGCTGGCCGCTTAAAAAGTTTCTCAGGGTTAGGAGAATGGCTTATTAGGGGAAACATATTGATTAACAATTTTTACTTTGTTTTACCTCAGCTAAAATATTAAAAAATATATTAAAATTCAGAAGTCCAATGGCGTTTTTAATAATGATACAACGGTGAATAATAATGAGAATTGCTGGCTTGTAGTTTTACACTGCAAAGCAATGTTTAAATGAGAACTAAATTGATTTTTCTTAATGAACTGATTTCTATTTTAAACTAATTCAAGTACATTTTTTTACCATTTGGTTTTTTGTGTAGATGGTTAGTCTTTATTGACGAGTTTTGTTTTGTAACAGATTAAAAATATACATGAATTTGTGGAAGGATTTTTCATTATATTTTAGATGCTTCAATAAGGATGGTCTCAGCATCGATTCTAAACCAAATAAAAAACCGTTCTTTTAAATTTAAGGAAATTTATTGTTATAAATTACGAAATTTACCGGTTAGTAGCTAATTGAACAAATACGTCGGGTTCCCACCCAGGCGTCGCGCGTCATTTTCAGTGATTCGTGTGCTATCCGACTCCTCTAATATTATACAAGCAACATTTTCGCTCATAACGATGGTCGTAGTCGTTTAACAAAAACAAAATTATCTTTATTAAAAAAGGGCATATGTTTAAATAAATTCTATACGGTTTTTATAAAACAAGTTATGTTAATACCACACAAGAGTCCCAACTTCTCCCAAACGTCTGGAACCAGTGAGACTATGGCATACCCAATTGAGGCATATTGTGAGGCTGAAGGTAGTGGGGAGGGGAAGAAGATGCGAAAGAGGAAGGTGGGGAAGTACCTGGATATTCAATACTGGTACAATAAACATGCTATGTTTCGAATCTAAATGGTAGTCTTTCACCAGGGCGATACTGAAAGTATCTACCAATCCTGGAACGTGCCGCAAATATACTATATATTATTTTAAATTAATGAATTGTGAAATAACACAAATTAATTAATGAAAATTTACTTGTGTACGCCGGATCTCCGATCTCCGGATTCGTAGCTGAGGATTGTAATCATTCAACTACCGAGGTCGCCAAAAATTAAAACACAGTTCAGGAATTATATTACAAAAAAAAAACAGTCTGGCAAGAGATAGTACTTGTATGCAAGAACATCTTATTATACAAACTTTTTGTGAAATTTGGTCCTTGATCATCGCGTTTCAGTCAAGAAAATATATTCCTAAAAACAAAAGCTTTGCTTAAAAATAATAAAAAAAATCCTTTGGGATTAATTTCCCCTCAGAATCCAACTCTCTCCAATATTCAATATCTCGCCCTTTTGAACCTTTAACCTTTTCTTAATTCACCCCCAAATATAAATCTAATTACAATAAATGTCAGTCATTAAAACCGAAATTCAGAAAGATGGGAAGAATAATCACCAGCCTTCAGACGATCTCTAGAAATTTTCCTTAGACAATTGAATTATTTTTTTTGTTTTTATTGGTAAATCCTAAGCTCACATAAAATAAAAAAATCTTCTTTGTAATAAATTATTGATAAGTTTCGTTTGAAATATTAAGGTTCATTGTTTGATAAGTGTAAATCAATCATTTCAATTCTAAAAAGCAAAAAAAAAAAAGTTTTTTCGATTTTGAAGATAGAGTAATTCCGCCCCTCAAAGTTAAAGTACTAAAAAAAAATGCTAAATTGTATTTTTTTTTAAATTGAATATTGTTTTCAGTTTTGATTTATCATAATGTTATTGCGGAAATTAATGGAAAAAAAGTCTTTTGTCCATATCGAGATGGTCGATAACAGGGTGGGTATGATGCTCGGCTAGCAATCGGACATATTGAGCTCGATTTTGCATCGGATAATCGACTTAATCTAATTTCAACACAAGTTTTTGAAATATTATCTAATGCAAATTTTAAATTTGAAAACACTGATTGCTGGTCTGTCTTAAAAATTAATCCGTGTATATATGAATAAATAAGTGTGTCTGTTTGTTTTTATTCAGATTTATAGTTTTTAACTTGATGAAATTTTTGAACACTTCACGTTCAAAGAATAGGGTACAGGTAGGCGTAGGGGTAGGGGTATGAATAGGGGTAAGGGTAGGGGTAGGGGTAGGGGTAGGGGTAGGGAGTGGGGGTAGGGGGGTAGGGGTGGGGGTGGGGGTAGGGGTGGGGTAGAGGGGTGGGGCTGGGGTAATCATGGGGTAGGGTAGGGGTGGGGTAGAGTAGTGGAGTAGAGAGGTATATGGGTATGGGTGAGGTGGGGTGGGGCTAGGGGTGCAGGGGTGGGGTAGGGGTAGGGGTAAGAAAGGGAGGGAGGGAGGTGGGGGCTGGGGGATGAGGGATGAGGTGCTGGGGTAGGGGTGGGGGTGGGGTGGGGTGCAGGGGATGGAATTAGGGGTAGGGGTGGGGACTGGGGGTGGGGTGGGAGTTGGGGGTGGGGGGTGGGAGTGGGGTGGGGGTTGGGGGTGGGGGGTGGGGTGGTGGGGTGGGGATGGTGGTGGGTGGGATGGGGTGGGGAGGATCAAAACTTTGTCGCGTTGTAAGGTTTAAGCGTAGGGATACGGCTAGTGGTAGAGGTAGGATTAGGGGTAGCTATAGCGGTAAGGGTAAGGGTAGGGCTAGGGGTAGGGGTAGAGGTAGGGGCAGGAGTAACACATCATAACCTCAAAAAATTACTCCAAACCATACATATTCCCGGGCAACGCCGGTTACTTTATCGAGTCAACAATATGTATTGGCACGCGCTTTATTTTGTTTATACGATTATACAATTGTTTATATAAAAGTCATATGGGCGTAAATATATATGCATGTCATTTTGAATATTAATTAAACAATTTATTTCAACATTTCATTGCTGTATCAGAATTTAACTCTCTTGTTGCTGAAGGCCTTTTAGCATAGCAGAGAATATTGATTCAGCATATATCGGACTCTGAATATAAGAGGAAAGTACAACATGAGCACAATACGAGGATCACAAAGAATGAAGGCATGCTTGTACCAAAATGTAACAATAAATACGGGGAGCGAACCCTGGAGTATAACTTGCAGAAAATATTTAATATGTTACCAAGCCATATTAAAAAAAATAAGAATTGATAACAGCAATGCTGAAAAAATGACTCATAAGTAGAAATACCTTATATTAGGGACTAGATAAATTATTTTATAAAGCGCCTTTGAGGTGATTTTCTCACGAAAACGGCGCAATAAAAATAATCCATTTATTATTATTATTATTAAGAAGAACGGCTGAACTGCTTGTTTCATACATAACTTAATTTGAATTTGAGGCAAAAATACCCATCTAAACTGACTTTTTTGAATTAAAGGTTCAGTATATATATATAGTATGGATGAAAAGTATTTTATTTAGTATATGCCATGATAATAAATCAATTTTCATAATCATATTTCGTACGTAAATATGATTACGTAAATAAAAATAGAAAAACTAAACATAAAAAAACCCTTTTTCGCGTCACTATTTTAAATAGTAAATGGAAAATATGTGTTCCAACGTAAATAGGTCGTTTTTAATTAAATTTAAAGTCATCATAATGCTTATATAAATATTAAAAAAAAAAAAAATTATATCATTATATTTTCAAAGGAGACGGGATAAAACTTTTTTTTTAAATCACCGTTTGCCCTCATATAATTGTTAAAGGTGCGTCTAAAATCAATTCCTTTAATGGCCTATATTTCATAATGTAAAACAAAAATAAATAAATTACTTCTAATCCGTACTAGATATTTACTACACTTTTGTATGAAAAAAAGATCATTAGTTTTAGGTGAGTATTTTGGCCATAAATCCAAAATTAAGTTTTGTGTGAAACAGGCCGCGCAGCCGTTCCTTTTAACGCGATAAAAAAACAGTACAGACAATGTCCAGCGCTACGTTAATAATTTTCGTGTGTTCTTTCATCGGAAAAAAAACAGTCGACCTTTAGCGAATTAATCTTGGGAAAAGGCCCATCAGATGGCACGCCTCAATGCCGATCATTTATTTGATTTTACGTTTTTTCGGCAGAGTCCGGCCGAACACATTTTTTATTCGGCTTTAGGTCAAAAACTACCCGAGATCAGATTTATCACAGCCAGGGTGGTCTTAACCCCTTCCCCATCCAAATCTACCCATGTACGGTAAAGGGTTGATTTTTAAAATGTATTTACATGAAACACATTATGTTTTACAGAGGGAGCGTAAACGGCTGTGTCCCGACTTAAGTTTTATGTAATTACATGGTACATTAATTTTATATAATGTCTAAAATCGTCGATATTATATTACGGAACGAATTTTGTATTATTGGTAATTTGTTGGTTAATAATAGATATATACTGTTAAACAGAGAATTTGTTTGTCTGAGGCAGCAAAACTGTGGAATGGACGACTCTGGTATCAACATATTGACACAGCCATTTCTGTCCATCGTGGCAGATACTCTCAGCATCTCCCAGGTGAAAGACGACCATTCAGAATCGATATGTTGCTTGAAATATCTTTAGCCGTGTCAGATGACCATATCTGATTAGCCAGGGCACCAACCTTCCACTTTCCCATTTTCTTTTATTTCCCACTTTTTTCAGCCTCACAATGTACACAAATTGGGTATGCCATAGTCACACCGACTTCGAGTGGGGAGCAGTTGGGATTCTTTGGCGGTATTTTGGACGGCCTTCGTGGTTGAGTGGTTACGATCCTCGACTACGAATCCAGAGGTCGCGGGTTCAAATCCGGGCGTTCGCTAGAAAATTTCATTTGATTTACTTCACAATTTGTTCATTTAAAATAGTATATAGTATATTCGACACGTTCCAGAACGGCAGATACTTTCAGTATCGCCCTGGTGAAATACCGCCATTCAGAATCTAAACGTTGCTTGAAATGGCTTTGGCATACTTGGTGACCAGATCGGAGTAGCCAGGTATTTCCCCACCTTCTTCTTCCCCATCTCCTTCTCCTCCCCAATACCTTTAGCCTCACAAAATACCCCAATTGAGGACGCCATAGTCTCACTGACTCCAGATGGTTGGAATCAGCTGGGACTATTGTGCTCATACACAAAAAAATCACGGTACGTGCCAAAAAAACGTATGTATAATATGATATTTAATTGAATGCAACTTTTTGAAATTTCAAGTACATTCCTGTCACGAGCAAAGAGGTTTGAAAATATCTGTTTAAAAAAAACTCATTTATGACTTTTCCCCTTTACTGATGAACGATGCATATAGATCGAGAGAGATTAACGCATCATTAATAAGTGCATGAGAATGTTGGAAGGTTGTGCGAGTGTTACGACCGTTCTTCCTAACCTTTCGAATGATCAATCTGAGGCAAGTTTACATGTCGTTTCGTACGTTTGACATTTCACGTTTCTCCTCCGTGGAAAACAAGACAAAATGTCGCTTATAATAAGTGAGGTTTTTTTTTTTTTTATATATATTTATTTCTTGCTAAAGCAATCCCGATGAGTTTCAAAACTCATTTTAGGACGGGAGGAATTTACAATACATAAGTAGAAGATAGTACATACAATTTTACATTGACAGCAAAATATCAAAAATACAAGTTTCACATACAGACAGAAATAATTTTATAAGGCCAAGTTAAATAGAACAACACACAAGAGAAAACATATAAGGGAACAACAAAATATACAAATATGGATTTACTGATTTTCATTTTTAAATATCCTTAAAAAGTATTCCTTTATACCATCATTTTGAGATTTTTTATTTTTTCTGGATGGTTTTGTACATATCTGGAAGCGAATTATAAAGTGTGTAGGCAGTGTAGTTTAAAGATTTTATTCCATATTTTGTAGTGTGTGTTTGAGGAATGCGGATTTTATTGTTATTTCGAGTATTGTGGTTGTGGATGTCTTGATTGTAAAGTGGCTTGACGTTAGTGTGAGTTGATTGTTGAGTAATTTGTGGGATGGTGCTGGTGATTTCATACTTAGGAAGGATCGTGATTGGAAGGATACCGGAAACTGAGTAGATGTCCCTGACATGAGTGTCCCATTGAAGTCCAAAAACATTTCTGAGGGCTCTGTTTTGAACCACCTGCAGATCAGCAATCAATTTCTTCGAGGCAAAGCCCCAGATACAGCAGAGATAGGAAATGTGTGAATGTACCATGGCGTAATATACTGCAGTTAGTAAAGGTTCTCTTCAGTTTTATTTAAAACATACAAAAAACAAGTTTTTAAAATTCGAGAACGGAAATAAATTCTCGTCATTCAATATTTCAACCGCGGAAAATAGATCGCGAACACATTCTACATTTCGGTGACATTTTTTCACCTTATTGACACTTTTTATAACTTGTCCTCTTTTGAGCGGAACTTAATCCAAAAAAAATAGTATCCTAAATTGATCTTAAATTTGATCGAGAATTTCGTTGGGAAGAGCGTATTTGTGTATTTGAACAGTGTTGAGGCAGAATTTCAACTCAATAGTTGCTCCGTAGGGTTGGGAAGAACGGTCGTAAGTAACATTAATAAACGTCAACATTTTAACTATTTATTATATATACACACACTTAATATTTATTTGTTCACCTTTCCGGAAGTTTGGAGGTCATATGGACGCCCGCATTTACTTTCTCTAAATGAGTAAGGATGTCAACTGATGTCTGACACTATGGCAACTTAGAAATCATCAAATGTTGCATTTCTGCTGTGTTACATTCTTGATATACCTTTTTTCTACGCTTACTACTACTGGCGCTACATGGCGCTGCTCCCCAACTCAAACACGAGAAATCTTTCTCTATTGGGTTGGGCACTTTTTGTTAAATAAATTTATTCTTTTTTTGTAATTAGCTATTAAGATATATCTGTACCATTAAATATTGTATATGTATTTATATTAAATAAATAAAAAAAACATTTATTTATGTCTTATAACCAACATTTAAATTTATTTATTTATACGCTTACAAAGACTTTTACATAAGGCATTGATACAAGCCATAAGTGCGGGAAACACCGATTTATGCTAATCCCTAATACGGTACCCGAGGTCCGTCTACCTGAGGGTAATTTACAAACGCCCGGCTTTAAATCCCGGGAATTTCGCAGTCGCCAGAAAAAGGCAGTTAAGGGGATTAACAGCGAACCAATTAAAAGCCACCGAGCCACAGTTCGTAGTTCACGAAGGAACCCGAAGAATAGTTCGGATGTGATAAAAAAGGGGGACTTTGGCCGAAGCAAGGTCAGTAGTGGACAGAGACGAGTCGGTAGAGACCGTCCGGCTAGTGGTCGTAGTCGAGACTCCCGTCTCCTACAAAGCAAGCAGGCCACTTGCATCCCCAGCCTGAGACGCTGCGGGAAAACTCGGCAGGAACCGCTGAACCCCAACGCCCACCGTTCGAGTGCAGTCGAGTGCCCTTCGCCTCCTGTCTTCCAGCGCCGTGATCCCATCAAGGCACATATCCACCACCGCAGTAATCACCACCGGACAGCAGTCGAGCGCCTCTGGCATCCTGATGGTCATCCTCTGGAACCTTCTGAAACCGGTCGTCAAGTGAAAGCCGAAACGCGTGTCCGCCCAGCACCAAAACCTCCCCCTACCGGAAGTACTTCCTGCTCTCTGAGGTTTCCAACACCAACATCGAGACGACTGGTAATCTCCCCACTGGACCGTGTGCAGATTATCCGTAAAAACAGTTCGTGTAATTAAGTGACACCCACAATACCTACCAGTTAAGAATGTATTTTAGATTGTGAACAAATAAAATACTTGACACTCAACGAAGTTACCTGTTTCTACTGAACCCCAATGACCCCATCATGTCAATTGGCGCCAACGTGGATTCATTTCGTGTTTGAAAAAACTGCCCTATGGGACAGATTTGAATTCGTACCTACACCCTGAGATCGGGTTCAGTAAATTCAAAAGTGCAGTGTAATTTCAATCTCAAAATTTAAATTTCAGTGGTCATAAAAATGCCGCGTAAAAGTGAAAGTGACTCGAGCCGTACCGTTTACAAGAGCCGAAACAAACCCTCGGCCTCAGGTAAACAAAGCAGCCGACATACGGACCATGTCGCCCCCAAAAACCAGCGTTCTAGAGCGAGGAAAGATTACACGTCGCCTAAGCGCGTCTCGCCCAGAAGAAAAATAGACCGATATTTCGACGCATGGTCTCCGCCGAGGACTAAAACCAGCCATCTCTGGCAGAGCTATTTCTCCAACAACAATAACGATGCTAAACCGCATGTCAGGTCTAGTCATAGTTCACGCCGCCGCTCACCGTCAAGCACAAACCAACGCTCCAGCAGGGATGATGATAAATGGAGGTCGCCAGCACGCGGAGATTATTCGTCAAGAAAGAAGGAATATTATGGATCCCCTTCAAGAAAGCGGTCATATCATCGTGAGTACGATGAGCCACGATACAGACGCGGGAATGATACTTCAAGAAAGAAAGAATATTATGGATCTCCTTCAATAGTGCGTTCACATTATCGCGATTATGAGGATGGAGATTATCGAGACTTATCTGAGAGGGACGATCATCGCTCGCGCTATTACGATGAACCACGATATGGACGCGAGGATTTTTCATCAAGAGAGAAGGAGCATTATAGATCTCCTTCAAGAGAGAGATCATATTATCGCGAGTATGAGGATGGAGATTATCGAGAACCATCTGACAGGGACGATCGTCGCTCGCGCTATTACGATGAACAACGATATGGACGCGAGAATTATTCATCAAGAGAGAAGGAGCATTATAGATCTCCTTCAAGAGAGAGATCGTATTATCGCGAGTGTGATGATGGAGATAATCGAGACGATCATCGCTCGTGCTATTACGAGGAACCCCGATACGAAGAAGCGAACTCACCATCACGCCTGAACGATTATAATTACAGGCCGTTTCAAGGTTCGGCTGAAAACCTTGTGGCGCCCTCATCTAGCGAAGATATCAGACCACCACTAACAGCGGAATTCGCGAGACAAGATATTGACGATTGGAAAATATTTTCAAATAAGTGCGAGATATATTTCGAAACATGGAAAGTTCCAGAAGGCGAGAAGTGTGACATAGCGATAAGTCAATTTCGTGGCGTGAATTTAGCATTTTCTATGGCGTGGGGTCAAATAATCGAAAGCAAAGGACCACTTGATTGGAAAAGGTTCCGGGAGATGGTTAATTGGTGGTGCAATTTTCCGTTAGAAAAATTTCTGCATACCGCAGAGGCAACACCACAAATCATCGAAGAAGAAGAAACTGCCTCACCGCCTTGTCAACTGGAGATAAACACGGCGGCGGAGACAGCCAATAACGAGGACTCTGCCATATTTCCCAATGTTGGCGCTTCACCGGAGTTAGATTCACCTATCCAAAGTGAATTATCAGAAATAGAGCCTCAATCAACTTCGCCTGTAGCGACGCCGGCCCATGACGTCATTGAAAACAAATACGCAGCAGATGCGTCCCCTATGGAAGTGAGACCTACCGAGGTATACCAAATAGTACACTCGGCAGAAGTGAAAATGGCTGATGTACCGCAAACAATAATACCTAGCAGCATCATAATGGAAACAAGCGACAAACAGCAGACGGAGATATTGCCGATCGAATCCTGCAAATCAGAGAAATTGGAAATCCGACAGTACACAACACCAAGTTCCAGCGAGGAACTCTATAAATATATCAAGAAGCCGGGGTGGAAATTAAAAGCAGCGCTGTTTCACCGCAAGAAACCGGGGTGGATTGATACAAGCCATAAGTGCGGGAAACACCGATTTATGCTAATCCCTAATACGGTACCCGAGGTCCGTCTACCTGAGGGTAATTTACAAACGCCCGGCTTTAAATCCCGGGAATTTCGCAGTCGCCAGAAAAAGGCAGTTAAGGGGATTAACAGCGAACCAATTAAAAGCCACCGAGCCACAGTTCGTAGTTCACGAAGGAACCCGAAGAATAGTTCGGATGTGATAAAAAAGGGGGACTTTGGCCGAAGCAAAGTGAGTAGTGGACAGAGACGAGTCGGTAGAGACCATCCGGCTAGTGGTCGTAGTCGAGACTCCCGTCTCCTACAAAGCAAGCAGGCCACTTGCATCCCCAGCCTGAGACGCTGCGGAAAACTCGGCAGGAACCGCCGAACCCCAACGCCCACCGTTCGAGTGCAGTCGAGTGCCCTTCGCCTCCTGCCTTCCAGCGCCGTGATCCCATCAAGGCACATATCCCCCACCGCAGTAATCACCACCGGACAGCAGTCGAGCGCCTCTGGCATCCTGATGGTCATCCTCTGGAACCTTCTGAAACCGGTCGTCAAGTGAAAGCCGAAACGCGTGTCCGCCCAGCACCAAAACCTCCCCCTACCGGAAGTACCACCTGCTCTCTGAGGCTTTCAACACCAACATCGAGACGACTGGTAATCTCCCCACTGGACCGTGTGCAGATTACCCGTAAAAACAGTTCGTGTAATTAAGTGACACCCACAATACCTACCAGTTAAGAATGTATTTTAGATTGTGAACAAATAAAATACTTGACACTCAACGAAGTTACCTGTTTCTACTGAACCCCAATGACCCCATCATGTCAGCATGATACATAAAATCGAAAGTATACGAACATCGAAAAATATTTTCATGTTTATAATTTATTATTTAGTACAGGATATACACATACGTTTATAAAATGCTTTCACTGTCCAACTATGAGAATTTCCCGTTTTAGGAAATTCAAAATTGAATGTACAGACTAGAGTAGATGCCAATATGGGTTTCATTGATGTAATAAAACATATAATGATATTTCACCGTACGAAAAAAGAAAAACTATCATAGTGAATACAAAAAAAAAACTACAAAAAATGGTTTAAACAAAATGAATAAATATACTACAGGCAGAAAAAAATTATAAAATTTGGTAGAAAATAGGTAAATTCAAATAAAGCTGTAATGTTGACAACTGAAATTACAAAAACGAACGAAAACGAGAAAGAAAAAAAAAGGAATGTTCATGTAATGGTATAATAATACATTCGGTTCATATGTAAACGTGTAGTGTACTACATTTACATCTAGAACCTGAGATATGAGAGACTTATGTGGTATGGTAGTTTTATAAAGTCGCAGGCTGAAACCGGCCACGGTTAAAAATAAAAGTGGAATAAACTTTAAAAGTTTCATTAATTGATAAACTAAAGTTCTTAAAAACTTAAGACAAGATTTTTATGCATAGCGCAAGGGTAACAATTATTTTTATAAACAATAATTATTAGCCTGAAACACTCATCCAAATTGAAAAAAACCTTTCCGAGCAAAGATAAATGTCGCCGACAGGACTCGAACCTGCACCCTTCTGATGTCTCTTATTTAAAAGTTATCTTAAAAGTTTCTCTTACAATAATAATTACAATGGAATTTCACCATGTATTAACATTTGCAAAAATAGAAATATTAAGAAGATTTTTGTACTCGAAACAACGCTCAATCGATTTTGTTTTATAATAATATTATTTAATTTGATAAAGAAAAGATTGGCGTTGGTACAAAACTGAAATGCTTGATTTTTCAAAGCACCTATTTTAGAGTAAAATGTTTTTTGCCACGGTATGTAGGTACGAGTATATAATTTATGGGGTGTAAATAAAGAATTCATTTATTAAGTATTTAAGTTGCAGGAAAGGTATATATGACAACGGAAAGAAAAGTTACAACAGAACTCTCAGTGGCGCTGGGTCAAGTTAGGATTTTAATTTAGGAATTTCAAAGGGTAGTTTTCCGTACTCCGCTTTGGGAGTAGCAACCTAAAATCGCGTAGAATATTAAAGGAATAAATTTTATCCGCGCTCTGAACTGTCCCTATTAATCTCTCGAAACCGTTTGTTGTCGGGTGGCACTGCACGCATACTTTGTTTGTGTACTGAAAACAGTAGCAACTTGGAGCAATTTGTTGTTCGTATAATGTTATTAGTTTGGTTTATTACTTGACCAATGTTGCGATGTGTCTATCGATGACCCGGTTTGAACTAACTTTTATTCCTTCGGCGGTTATGATATCCTTCAATACCACCGACAGCAGTAGAACTACTGAACAGATAATACACGGACATGCCCACAATACACTCCTATTGGTTTTTGTCTTCAGTGAGTACAACTTTTTCCAGAATGATCCAATCGGCTTAATGTTAGTTAGGAGAATTCATTATACTCTGTGTAATATGTATATTATTTGTCTAGTTGTATTGATGATGAGTCGAGAGTTGCTCGGATTGGTGGCGACCATTCGGTACACCTTCTGTTAATTACGCGTAGGTGATTGCATGCCTATGTAGACGCAGATCTATCGTTCATGGATTTCTGATAAAAAGAAATATTATTAGGAATTTCGTTCCTTAAATTAACGATTGAAATTTCATGTAACGCCATGTCGTCAGCTTATAAATGTTGAGAACAAAAGTGACAAAATAACATTTCAATGTCAGCATAGGATTGCAACGGACGTGATCGCCTCTCCCAGAATGTTATGACGCGGCCATTTTGGTCATCACATTTGTTCTGTATAGATTGTTTATATTATGTTCTAATTTGTAAGGGAATCGGGTCGTATGGAAAATAAATATTGCTTCACTCTACGCGAACGATCTCTTTGTTAATATGAGCATGGCGGTCTGTGACGAGCGTGTTCTCATAGACCGCTCAGAAAACGAACGACTTGAATAAAGCGTCAGAGCAGTACGGCGGTGGGCAAGAGAGGGGCTTGTCAGGCATTCACAAAGCGCAGTAGGTCCGCGCGTTGCAGATCGCCTTAAGTAGCCGGCGAAAGCCACTTCGAGTCAGTTAGCCTTCAATTGCCCGTTTGACAAGACGCCTTCTCTCTCCACTGCCCGCTCTTACTTCTCATCTACTCGCCTTCTTTTTTTCTGACCACCGCTTACCCTAGACTTCCATCGGACTACTGACTATCACTGAACCCGTCACAAGGACAAGGCCCGCAGATTTACAGAAGTCGTAAATAAGGGTTTTGTCGTGAATATTGTTTCTCCTCGCAGAGGGAACTGTAGGTCGTGCTCTCTCCCCTCCCAGCCCTCTCCGCAGATCGGGATCAGCTGTCCCATACATTTCGTTTGTATGCCATTACGTCTGGTACAGTGATGAAATGTAAATACTGGCAAAAAATTTACATATTGACAAAAAATGATAAAATTGTACCCATAAAGTGATCGTTAGGTACTAAAATAGGGATAAAACATAAAAATAAAAATTTAAGGGATTGGGGTTGAAATTCTAAATGGCACATTAAAATGCTGACGGTAAGATATAAATAGTTACATCTCAATTTAACAAATTTTTTACACGTTCTTTCAGGAAACTGTATATCTAGAGAACAGAGAGAACGGTTCGATATAATAGTATGTGGGAATCTATTCTCTCTGCCTATCCCCTCGGATGAAACAGGAGCGATGTTTCGTTAGTTAGTTTTATGAACGTGTGGCGAGTTAACGTAATTTTTGTGTAATGATTAGCGTGACATACCTACCTACGGAATTTCTATGCTAGTTACAAGTAATTCCGCTGTGTTTTTGTTCCTTGTGTTGTAAAGTAGAAACAAGTTGATTAATTGCGCCACTAGAGTGTGCTTTGTTTCGAAATCAATATGGCCGTCGCCCGAGGCAACAGCTGATTTTGACAGGGAGACGTCACCCACTTAAATTAGTTTTAAGTTTACAAGGAATATAATATAAAGGAACAGCCAGAACCGTTTTCATACAACTTGTGTACGAGATCATCGTGAGTAGATTTGTTATGCCCACATTGAATAAGTTTTTGTGGCGCATGCGTAACTTTATGTCAGTTATCCACAACGTAATTCGTAACATTTCAGTTTAAATAGACAAGGATAGACAAGGAATCTCTATTATCTAGGAATACTGGAGTTAACACATTAAATTATAAGTTACTGATAAGACACTTTTCAAACACAGATTAATTTAATTAATTATACATAATATTTCTCAATCTTGAGAGAATTTTGTGTCATTATATTATTTCTTGTACTTACCGTTTCTACAATTATGTAACTGACTTAACGAGGTTCTAGTTACACAGTAAAACTATGGTTAGGTTCAGGGTTCAAGGATCAGATATTGATTACAGGGTTCTCTCCTCCTCGGAAGACGTGAAACTCAGTAAGCCACATCCTGTGCAGTAACAGTCGCTGGGCTTATGATGCACAAATGGGGCCTTAAGGATACCGAGTTGCGTGAAGAATACTATGGATTGGGGTAAACATAGCAGGCAACATATTTATTTAAATGGTAAAGGTAAGCAAAATTGGTACATCACTACCATGCAATAATTTATACCTGGTCCCCTTTCAATTTTTTCACAAGGTAAGAGTTAGACGTTAAAGTTAAAGAATAACAAGTTATTTTTCCATCAGATTTGGCTAAAATCTGGAAAACTAATTTTGGGATTAATTTTCACTTTTTTTTAAATACAGTAATAGACATGTCCTAAGCGCTATCTTCGTATTGAATATATGAGGGCTCATATAGTCACTATCGATACCCACAACACAAGAATACAGCCCCAATCTGGTAAAAGGATTGACAGTTCTGTCACCCGTTGCAACAGAACCACTGTAGCCTGTAGCACTGCGCCCAGCTTCCGGTGAACGTTGCTCATGGTGACATTTGAATGGAAACGATGCGCGTGAATAGAACCTTACAAAAATACGACTGGCGGAATCCTTTACAAAAATATGGGATGACTGAAAAAGGCGTAATACAAACGCGTAGGCATTTATGCAGTGTTAAAGTTTTCATTAAAAAAGAAAATTCACCTTTTTTTGGGTTGCGTCGAAAACATACATAACTTTATGCACGAGTATTAGAAGAACGTTGCTTTATTAGGTTTCGGATCAAATTACTTAACACAGGAAACGCTGCTTTGAAGTCGTTTCTAATATTTGGAGAACCTATCGCTTTGGTTTGCCATTCTGTTAGGTCAGATACTTAGTTTTCGGGGGGTGGAAACATTCTATCGGAATTCAAATAAAACAAATGTTTTTTTGTAAGAATCAACCCGATTTATGGTTCAACCAGTTATGGAAAAGCTTTTCCTTTGTTCGAACAAAATGTTACAGTAGACTGTTCAAAGTATTTTTTTAAGGCCTCCATTACTGCCTGCCTCCTATTGCATCCCTCAATCTCCTTTTGATCATATTTAATAACCTTTAAAACAGCACTAAGAACGACATAGAATACGCATCTAATTATATGACATCAATTTAATTAACTCTAGTTAACCTCAGCACAGGACCCTCTACTGAGGAGGACCAAGACAAAAAAAAACAATAATATCATATAGTTTACATAAAATAATAAGTACACCATTTTGTATTTTGAACTGTTATTCAATTATTTTAATTTTACACCATATTTGTTTTTTCGCATGCTTAAATGCATGTATTTTAAAAAAAAAATTATTTGAGAAAATAAAAAAGAGTTTTATAAATTAAACACAAAAACAATTATTAACTTATAATATGTATAGTCGGTAATAAAAAAATAAATAAAAAAAAACTGTAAATGCTGTGCTGTTTCTGTCTCAGCTACTACACCATTTAACCACTTCAGTTAAGGTCTCACAAAATTTGACCTACAGGTTTGTAATTATGGATTGAGAGATCTTGGCATAATAATGGATGAGGAACTAAATTACACTGCCCGAATTTAACAAATTGTAAATAAGTGTATGAAAACGTTAGAATTTATATTAAGAACAATAAAAAAAATTGATTACAAGTTATAAAATTGTATTTTTTTTTTAAATTTAATATTTGTAATAATTGAAAATAATATTAACAACTCTCAAAATGAATAATGAAACCGAAAGACACAGAAAAGAAAAAGGTAACAGTAGCAGCTAGGACTCAAACATGCTCATGCTTTATCCGAACAGACCAACAAAATTGATCGTAAAATTGTTAGTTAGAAGCTTAATAGAATATAATTTCGTGGTGTTGTCGCCCTTCTATAAAATTCATAATCATAATGAAGAAAGAGTTCAGAGAAAATGCCCAACGCTTCATAAATTTTGAATGTAATATCCCTTTAGAAAAAATGAATTATTTTTCGTTAATAAATATTTGAAATATTCAAACTTTAGAAAACAGAATATTATAGACTCAACCTTTTTATTAAAATTATTATCCTCTAAATTTGATTGTTTTGAACTCCTATAGATAATTAATCTACATATTTTAAATATGTATACCTCATTGCAATTAAGATTTACATTCCCTAATACAACATTTACACATTCTGGATAGCAAATATTTAAACAATATGAACATATTTGATAAAAAATTAATTTTATTAACAAACCTCAAATGCCGTTTGAAATTCATGAACAAGCAATTACTACCTAGTATATAAATTATTGTTATCTACAGTATCTTAATATAAACGTTAATTTGCTGAATACCTAATTGTACTATTTTTATTTTCCATTTCCCATATATTGTTAATTCTTGTAAATTCCTTTATTTTTAACATTATTTATTATAAAAATAATGTATTGACAGACTATTTGGTGGTTCGCTATCTTACATATCCTGACGTGTGTCGTGCATTTCCCTATCACCAAAGGTAGGCGGTGTATAGTATTTTGAGTTACGGGTATGAATTGTCATTTTAAAATCACCTTCCATTGATTGTTGTGGCCTACTAAATAAATGAGCTTAAAAATCGCTTTGATCAGAAATTCGTCGTATTTTTTAATATCCTATAATTTCTTTTTACGTTCCGTTTTCTTAGGTTAGACACAAATTTTCAGTTTAATGGACTGCACGCCACTGCCTGACGTACTGCTTCAATATCAATTAAAATATTTTTATTTAAAAAAAATTGGAACACCTTAGATAATATAAATTACCCACTAATAGAAAAAACGACCGGGAAAACATGGTACCCATAATGATCATTGTCAGTTTTAAAAACAGAATAGTTGTTTTGGACTCTAATTAATTGGTTTCCTTATTATTATGTTTTCCCAGGGGTGATATCTCTAACAATAACAAAACACGTGTTGTCGCTATTCCAGTACTAATAAATAACTAGTCACCCAATAAATGCCCTCAGATAGAATTGACCGCATACAAATAACTAACCATCGACTAACGTTTCACTGCAGGGGTAGGCAGAGAGTATAGACAGCCAAACAACTCGATCTTGGCATACACTTCTTGCTTCATTCATTTTCATACATTCCCTTCTGTTATTCCGACTTCGGACATGGCCCGACTCAAGTATTTGATTCACTTGATCGTGCCATGTCTTCCTCGGACGTCCCCGGCTTCTTCTTCCATTCACATTCGCCTCATATATTCACCTTAGACTCCTTTCTTCGTTCATTCGCTCTACACGCCTTGCTCACTCCTCTAATCTTGCTCACTGCGCTCACATCAGCCTTGCATATTTTTCACCCGATCATACATGGTTTTATCACTCAGAGATCTCATTTCTACAGCATTCAGTCTACTTCCATCCTTCCTCTCCCAGTTCCATGCCTCACTACCATACATAAGGGTTGGTATCAGCACCCCATTGTGGACTGATAGCTTCGCTCGCTGGCCGCATACATATATACATATATTGAATAATGTAGCATTTGTATATCTGGTTCAAATCTGTTTAGATTGTTATCTGCCCTAGGTTTTTGAGGTATTAGAAATGAAGCAATACGAAGGAAAGAAATTGTAATGCGTGTAGGCACCTGCCTACCTACAAACGTTAATTATTTGAATCAATGCCATTAGAATAAGCTTTGTAACGTAGTTGAATTGAACTAGTTGCTCGATGATGTTATTATGTATAGAAAAACTAAGGAAATCGTACATTTCTGCTTTGTTAAATAGGAAATAAATAACGTACAGAAAATAAAAGCGGACCGAGATGGATAGATAATAATTACCTATAATTCAGCATAGGTTACCTCAGGATCTTACGGCTACCAGATAAGCAGTGGCATGTGCTTTGCTCTATGACCAAAGTCAGGCTGTGTGCAGTTTTTCAAGTTCGGGTATGAATTATTGTGCAATGAATATTTGAAAATGACTATTTAAATTTCATCTTTTGCCACATGCTATGGCCTACTGAAAAATGAGGGTTAAAGTTTCTAACTAAATTCACGGAAAAAACCATTTGCCTTTTAAAATATTTGTATATTTTCTTCTAATAGTTCATTTTTATTAGGGTAGGCACAGCTTTTCAGTCTTCATAGACTGCACAACCCTGCAGATAAGGCATATATACGATTATTTTATGACTCGTGTTTTTTAAACAAATTCCTGTTGGATTTCTAGAACCACAACAAAAATTAAATAAATATATTAAATCATTGAAGAAGATAATATTAACATAACCATAACTATACAGAAACTAAAAATATTTCAGTCGCATCTGGGACTCGAACCCAGGTCCTCTGCCTATCCGGGGCAACGCTCAACCGACTTAGCTAATGAGAAAAGTTCAATTTGTGTCATCTTCTGTCCTTTTGTCCGGTTTCATCTTTCATTTAGGTTATGTTAATATAATCTTCTTCAATGATTAAATATTACGATGAGGTTCTTAAATCTCAATAAAAATAATTAATAATTAAAAAAAAATATATATATATATATATATATTAAAGCATATTTACAAAGGGATAAATTTTTTTAATAGTCTTCACCAGAATATAAAAAAATAAATAAATTATAAGCCAAATATATATATGTTAATGCTACCTAATTTCTAGTACTTAATGTTTATTAATTAGACCCGTTTATTATGTTTAACTATACATTCTTATTGTTATTAACATAGCTATCCTACACCAAATTCAAGAACCAGTTCTCTTCATTGGCGTAGTAATACTTTGAAAACAATAAACGTTGAAGAAAAGAAAAAAAAAAAGTTTAATATAATCTTATCTAACATTGGATGCTGAACTTAATTGTTTATGTATCATCGTCATTATAATACGCTAGCATTCCAAAATAGAATCATTTCCAATGCTGTACGAATAGGTACTAAAAAATACACCACGAGTCTGGAACAAAATCCGCTGACACAACATGGCAAAATGCACTCCAATCTGCATACCGAAATCAACCAAAATGAATCGCATTTTTAAATTCCCAGCGGCACGGCTCGAGTCCAGTTGAGCGAATGCCGATGACAACTTTTCACGGGGCGCCGACCAAATTGAGACCCAGCAAAATATGTAATAAGCGTAAAGCATACCGCGGATCGGTTGTGCCCGGCGCGACCGATGCCCGCCGTTACCCGCTTCGGTTGGTTCTACATGCGAGCGGTAGTGGTACGTGGACGGTGTTACCCCTATAGCGTTCGGCGGATTGGGCGGATAGGGGTGAGGTGCGCTTATTGGAAAACCACCCTCATTTCTGGGGTAGGTAAATTTAATCGGCATGCGGAATGATAATGTTTGAATGTTAATCACGCCGTTCTTTTTTATGGGTTGGCGTTCACACTTTTACTATTGGGTGCAAATAATTAATAGTGTAACAATTATTTTTACAAACAATAATTATTAGCCTGAAACACTCATCCAAATTGAAAAAAACCTTTCCGAGCAAAGATAAATGTCGCCGACAGGACTCGAACCTGCACCCTTCTGATGTCCGGTCAGATGCTCTACCGTTGAGCTACGTCGGCTTATCGCAAACCCGATGCTCATGCACAAAAATCTTGTCTTAAGTTTTTAAGAACTTTAGTTTGTCAATTAATAAATATTTGACAAGTCAAAGCAATTTTCACCAATAAAATGTAGACATAATTTGTCTCGACGCCATCTATTTGAGGGATTTATCCGTTACAAGCCTTTCTTATACTAATAAAGTTGGTTGTTTACAGGTGAAAATATAATAAAAACAGTAATTATTGAATGAAACACTAGTATATATTGATTAACTTGGCGGGTTTGCGATAAGCCGACGTAGCTCAACGGTAGTGCATCTGACCGGACATCAGAAGGGTGCAGGTTCGAATCCCGTCGGCGACATTTATCTTTGTTCGGAAAGGTTTTTTTCAATTTGGATGAGTGTTTCAGGCTAATAATTATTTTTTATAAAAATAATTGTTACCCTTTGCGCGCTATTCACAAAAATCTTGTCTTAAGTTTTTAAGAACTTTAGTTTATCAATTAATAATTAATAGTGTGCTTACTACTCATCAATATGTGATTTTTTTAAAACTCCTGGTGACATATTTTTACCCTGGGTGGCACATTGTGACCTCATTTTACGGTAGGTTTGTTTCGAGAATATTAAGTCAGGTTCTAAACGTCGCTGCAGGAGCATTTTTAAGATAAAAATTCAACCCTAAATCGATTTTCATCAGATGAAAATATATACGATCATTATTTGGTTAGTATGTACTTTTTTAGGAACGACCTACTTGCGATGAAATGTCACACAATGTATTGGACTATGCAAATGCTATTTTACTATTGTTACTATATTTAGGTACGCGAAAAAACCATAACGATCATAAAATAAGATAACATTTCTAAATAACATAATGTATTGAAGAAACAATCAAAGTGGAGTCAAGTAAAGTGTGTAATATCGTTGAAGGAACAAACAAGTTAAAATTTGGTTGACGTTATTTGTGTGTTACATCGAACAAAATCCTAAAAAAACTAATGCACATTAAAAATCCTGCAATGTAACCTACCTAATAATTTTTTTCCCATAGTATTGATATGCAGCAAAGCGATTACACCGCAGCAACTACATGTGTTTCAAAAGTGCTTAAGGACATTTACATTGCGGAAGATTCTGAAATTCAGCCCTGTGAAGCATAGCTTCCCCCAAATATTGCATCCCTGTTCCCAAAATTCACAGACCCTATTTTATAAATGACCGTTGGACGAATGCTCACGTTAAATTCGTTTTTGTTCACTCCGATAAGGAATGTTTTTTTAATTAATTTGTGGAATGTTGGAACGAGTTTCGGTGAATTTCCGCAGATGATTAGACTGACAAGGTATATTTTGAGGATGCCTGAAAAATTGTTCAGATTTGTTGTGTTCCACATAGAGAACCCAAATAACATATTTTTCATCGAAGAGCAATTCTATTTTTGTCAAATTATTTTCCTTTTTTATCATCAACTAAAGGGTACAAACATAATTCTGGAGTTGGGTTTACCCTTCGACGCATTTTAAAAGACAATAAACAGGTAAAAGTAACCCCTTAGCGATCGTTTTTTTTTCCAAATCTACCTAAAATATTCCAACATCGTACTCGACTTAGTCGAAATAGAAAAGTCAAATAAAAAAAAGTCATACGACAAAATCGACTCCAAATGTGATGCAGATTCACCCGTATTCTGGTTGTACCACGAGTTTCCGGACACCATGCATAATTATATTATGTTACACTAAAAGTAGTGATTTAATAAAAATGGTTTTAAAATATGTTTTTCCTGTCGTAGAGATTTTTGTTTAGTTTAAAAAAGTATGGACATATTGCACACCTAGTTTAAAAATCTTCTTTAAAATCTGTACCTCGGAGGCACATAGATTATTTTACAAAGGGTACTAAAATATTATTTAAAAAAAAAAATTGGCGTGGGTATTTATAACACAGTATTATGTTAATTTTCAGTAATATAGCACACTGCTAACATCTAGTTCGGTATTTATATTTCAATGTCATCACATATCGTTTTACACCTCTTTTAATTTGATTAAAAAAAAAAAAAAAAACCGTTTTCCTACTCTCCTATAAATATATCATAACATACGTGATTTCCTAGCTCCCACATGTTCAACATGACGTTTTTCATGTGTCCAATCAAATTTAAAAAAAAAATGCCTTTGTGAAAACAAAAAGATTTTCTATATATTTAAATAAATATTCAACAAACGCTATATACACGAAATTATAATAATTGGATGATTTGTATAGCGCCGTTTTTGTGAAAAATCACCTTAAGAGCGCTGTACAAATATTACTCGCCAGAGATTATCTTATCATGTGCAAACAGATACAGAAACATACTTACCTGCACCTGGCAGGTTACTCCAGATTAACAGGTTAAATTATAAAGTTTTAGCTTGAGAAAGATATGATTTTGCATGCATAGGACACAATTTTGGAAAACACTCCACATTGCATGATATCGCAGTTACTATTTAAATCTTATTTGTCATTGATTAATATTTATTTAAAGGTTGGTGGGTAAAGAAGATTTGGTAATTATTTGAAATATTAATTTATATTTTTTTCGAATTTAGGACTCAAAAATATATTTTTAAAATGACAGAAAAACTAAAAAATTCCACCCCGGTTTAACTGAAATTTTCGATGAAAATTATTTACATATAAAAATCTTTATAGTTATTTAGAATGTCGGGGACTATGAAAAGTTTCAAATTTTTCTATTAATGACTTTAAGTAGATACTAACTTTTTTTTTTTTTTTTACAGTAACTCCACACAGGAGACCAAGGAGGAAATAATTTCCCTCAAGGCCTATATCATCTTTGGGGATGCTGTGTGGAGGATCTTTAGAGGATAGGAAGGAGTGAACTTGGGTCTTGAAGAGACCCATGTTATGGGATGGAGGAAACACAGAGGCCGGCAGATCATTCCACAGCCGAGCTGTTGAACACAAGAACGAGTCGTAGAAGCGACCCGTTCTCATGTGACAAATGTCAACCGTGTGCAAATGTTGGGCGCGCGTTTGGCGTGAACTGGCTAGCTTTGCTATATAAATTGGGTATGCAACTGTACCATTCACGGATATGACTTTCCGAAGAAAACGTTTATGTTCAGATTCAACATTAACAACTCCTTTTAAAATAATATTCCAAAATAATTGGAATATTGTATTGTTCCACATTCCGATCATTCTAGTTAGAGGAGGTATTCGGTAAAGCGGGGGATGTGCAACGGAGCCGGTCATTTGGTAAATCAATTCCGCACACACGGCCGGCAATTGATGGTCTCTCGTCGGCGATGATTTTGATTGGGAGACCTCTTCCGTCATGCATGCGGAACGATATGCTGATATGCACGCTGTGTGCACAAGATGGATCATACGCTGACGTATCGATTACTGTGCAGTGGGCGAGGGCCTTTACTAACATATTATAAAATAGATGAATATGATTTCTATTAAAATACTTGTCAACTAACATAACCCAACCCAATCGATTATTTAATGTTCTGTTATAATACATTGTTGCTGGTACCAACAATGTATTATACGAGTACTGTTCAATGCTTTATTTTACGTTATAATTTTTTATTACACCAATAGCACAATACATACACATTTTTATAAAACCTACTTTCAAAACATTACTATCGTGTGTGATTTTAAAACACCGACTAAAATCATATTATTCTTATGCACGTGTATGTGATAATAACAGTAAATTCTATTTACTATCATAACTAATGAATTTTTTTGTTGTTGTTCTTCTTTTCTTATTATCACTTTATATCATATTTTATCTTTCTTATTTTCGCTAGCACTTATTTCTTTTTACAACATGATTACCTTAATTTTTGTTTAAAATGAAAACTTTCACATAACCTATAGAAATGTGATAAAAAACTATTATAATACCCGTACAGGCATTACCTTTGTGGGATTTTTTTGTTTAAATATTTAATTTTTATCATATTTTCTTGTATTTTATAGACTGTTTCAAAATGTACTTATATAATAAAATTTAAAAAAAAAAAAAAATGTTATTGCGTTTAACTCGTAGAACTTCATTTTAATATAAGGCTGCTCTCTGACGGTCCTGTGAGAAACGAACATTTCACTCGTTACTGCAGACACTGCACAGAAAAGTCAAGTTTGCTAAAGTGAGGTAATGGTTTGCAACGCAGTTCATTGTGGGACTTTTCTGCGCAGTGTCTCCAGTAGCGAGTGAAAAGTTTGTTCCTCACTGGACCGTCAGAGAGCAGCCTTACGCTTACAAATAAAAAAAAATTAAAAAATACATTATCTGTTCACCACTTACTATTTTCACATAATCACAAAAATATAATTTAAATAAATAATACACAGATTTACAACACATTTAAAATCATTGCTTTAATAGCATTAACGTTATTGTAAAACAATAATGAACATCCCGCCACCACTAAAAGGGGAGAAAACAGATTTCAACTGTAAGTAACTTACAGAATAAAGAATTTTAATGGCAATTATTTTCGAGACCGATTTTATTTATAAAATCATTTTAAACACCCTAAATTTTTTAATTGCATTGTGATATAAGTGGTCGAAATTTTGCCTAACCACTCTTTGAAACTGGATTGAAATAGCTGTCCGAATTATGAACAAAAAAAAACTAAAATACTTGCGGAACTTAATAATAACATTATTAAATAAATTTTCTTTATAATCAAATGACACACTCAAACTTTGTTTTAACCACATTTATTTTATTCGCCTACCGGTTTCGTAACAACCGTTCCATCGTCAGGGCAAGTGTACTATATACAGAGCAATATTACAAAATTATGGACGAACATACATAGTAAGTGGCACAGTGGGGGTTGGTGGGGTGGTTAGGGATTAGTAAAGAGTGGGGGAAGACATAGAGATTGAGGGAGGGGTGAAAGGAAACATATTTAAAATGGCGCTGTAAGATATGTTTTTTTCGATATTAATAATAAACTCATTATTATTAAGGGATTTCTTAATTTACAAGGCTTCTAAATTATCCAAGCGTTTATCTGTACTATTAATGTGAATAATATTGATCCATTTTTTTTTTCAAAATATGATTTTTTGAGATACTATGATTAGCGAATTCAGAAAAATTATTATTTTTAAGATATCTTACGTGTTCTTTGATTCTAATGTCGAAATTACGGAATTTTATTTAAATTAAAAGAAAATAAATTTTTTGTTACTGTTCAATTATTTTGATAAAGTAGAGCGTGTATTTCAGGGCACCGCGAAGCTCCAGGGCGTAATTATTAATGAAAATCTAAACAAAAATTGATAATTATTTTCTTTCCTATGGTCCAAAAATAATAATAATAATATTTTTTGGTATATTAACCCTGTAAACCCTATAGGCCGGTAAACTGGCCTGATTTGGCGAGGAAAATACCCTAAAGGCCTTTTTTCTTTTGCTACTGGAAGTTTGCAATTATTATGAACCAAAAAATAGTTTTCTTATTGACAAATGATTTTTGATCAAAATTGCATTTTAGTCAAATATTATTTTTTTTTCAAAAATTGCTCAGGAGCTCAGGGATATGGTGCTAATACAATGAACGCATTAGGGTTCAAAGGGTTAAGGGTTTGAGTAACCGATCCTTTATGGTAAATATTATAGAATTTAGACCGCTACTGGGTTGGCTAAATACGAAATCTGTGTTTAGCTGAGCGTAATCTAACTACTGATTGACCAACAGAAACGAGTCAGTTGTTCTTTAAATATTACTATATCAGGAGGGTAACAGAAAAACTGAGTAGAACTACCGAAACCTCAATGCGGTGATAAAATATATAAGTTGAAAAGCAAGTAAGTACCGACTACCGACGCGACGGAAGAACGGTGAGATCGTACAGACGAAGTATTTATGTAGTTATCTAATACCCGTGGTGGTCACATCAAAAGCTTAGCGCACTTCCCGCTAACGAACTGATACGATGGTCTCATTAGCTACTTCCCCTCAACCAACTCGGCATCCCCTCTTGATACGGCTGTAGTGTAGGTACTATCGTACTAAACGCAGGAGGGGTAGGTATATTTCAAGTTTTATTGTTATTTTTTGTTTGTGTTTTTTTAAATTTTTTTTTTGCTTATTTTTTATTTATTTTTATTGTAGCATGCGTCATAACGCACTATGGATGGATATTTAGTGTCATGAGGGTTAACTCTTAACAGTTAACAGTAATATATGTTGGTATTTGAACATTTCTATGGTTTTGGGATTATCTTTATCGAAATGTTTTCCCTACCGTTGTTATGTAAGGAAAGATTGACCCTGAGATGAGTTCTAGCTACTCGTCTTGGCAAATAAACCTGGCAAGCAACCACATCATTTCCCTCCATAAATTAACCAATCAAGCGATTCGAGCGCCCAATTAAACCAATCAGATCAAAATTAACAAAGCAGCAGCGAGCGACGTGAGCGCCTTTGGCAAGCTCGGTGGCGTTGTTTGCGGCCGCTTGAAACTCGGCACTTCCCGTCTGGAACCCGAAGAGATAACCGCGTCTCTGAAAAAGAGGCGGCCATTTTTCTTATTTGTTATTTACGAGCAAGTACAATGCAGGCGGGCTGACACCCGCAGCTAGACTTGCCTCTTGCCGTCAAAGCACTCAACATGGTGCCTTACTAAATATAAAAAACCCATTAAACTCAGTGTGAAGATGTCCGGCCTTGGCGTCATTGCCAGCCACCCCGCCATTCGACCAGAACACCATGTAAGCTGATTTCCCATCTCCCCATAATGTGTTGATTTAATCCCTTGTTTCATCTGCATAACTCGGTTAGAGATTCCAATCAGAAAGAGAGAGATATTACAATAGAATCCTACCTAGATTAAGACCTTTTTTACTGTCTACACGATTATTCTTAACCCATCATGTTTGTCTGAGTTGCAATAAACACCGAGTATGAAAACACTTCCCTGTACTAATTTAACGTAGAAGTAGAAACGCCCTCAACCCAATTATAAGATTGCGATCGATCCGCGACCCTGTATGTAAGAAGTTGATGTCCCCTGCCGATCTGAGCTAGGCTAATGTCCGGAGCAGACTTCAACATCGAGGAAACCACCTCCAGGGTAAGTCCTGCAGATTGTAATTGTCTCCCATAACTTCCCCTGTAACCCAACCTTCCTCTTCCCTGTTTCCCCTCTCCCTGACACTCCCAGTTTACACAACACCGTACATCACGCAATTTTTCCTCATCGGTAGGCAGCGAGGACGGCATGCTACACATGTTGGTCTTACCACACACCCATTGTTTAATTTAGAATCAATAAATTATTTCTATTTTGACAATAATTCGTGGTGGAATTCTATTATAATGATTTATTAAATCGATTTTTAATCTTTTTCTACGTTTATTTTTGATCTGACCGGTTTCAGCCTATCACGGTCGTCTTCAGACTGTTATAATTTTTCCTTAAACTATAGTGTATATATTTACATTTTTTCGGAAATCAGGGGTGGCAATCTATGGTTTTATTTAAATTCTATTATTCAGAATTGCCAGATCTTGATTTCACATACTGTATTGATCAAGATATTTTGTTTTAATTAATATTATAACTTTATATGTCTGTCTGGTTTTAATACCATTAAAGATGGGTAACATTGTATTTTTATCAAGATGATTTTATAATGCGTTTATATAGTTAAAGGTTGGGGAATTTAGAATTGAACATGAGTTTACTAGAAGGTTTTCCCATCTTAGTTGCTGTGCGGTGTTTCACAGTTGAATTTTCAAATATTTGGCTATTTCTAGAGTTGGGGGCTATTTACAACAGTTTTATCCATTTTAAAATGATCTTTAATTATTGGAAATAGTACTTGACGCACTTGATAGTTCCACGTCTTTGGGGCGTTCCATGCATCTTCTTGACTTATACTTCATAATAATATAATTTTTTAACACTTATTTCTCCTTCCACCAGTTCAACTTGTCAAAACCATTTATTTAAGAAGTTGTGGCGGGTATTATTATAAGTATCCGTGCGTTGGACAAAATACCGGGCACTACAAAGTTTTAAATGGCCTGAACTGATTTTTTATTGGGATATTTAAGTTCTTGTAGAGAAAGATGATCCACCTCATGGCTTTGAAAAAATCGTGACTGGTAAGAGTGGAGTTTTTCTGAGTTGTGTCGGACTGTTATCTGCATGGTGGAAATGGGGACAAAACTCCGATAGGGAAGGGCACCGGATGAAAAATTAGAACTTTCCGGTCTTCATATAATATTTAGGGCTGCTCAGTGCAGCTCGCAAGATAAACATTTTGTTTGCCATCCTCGGTAGGATAGGGTAGGAGATCTCTACTAAGTTTAATTTAAAACGAACACCACATCCGCACTTATTACGACAGTTAAAGAAAGCAAGAACAGGGAACAAGCCACGCCCACCGAGTCAAGTTACCACTAGTCTTCTGAGATGACCTTTGGACTGGATCGAGATCGGCGCTATCGGTGCAGCCAAGCGGGATAACAACCCAGGCCCGCTAACAACTTGGTTCCGCAGTCCCAGCTACATTTCACAGCGAACATACTAGCGTAGGTCCATGTGGGTTCATGACACGCATTCGTGCCTGCTCGCATTTGTACAACTTGGACTGCTTTAAAGATGGTCCAAGTATAGGATCCGGCAATTGGGATTGACGGTTTGAAATATTTTTTGTAGTTGTTGAATTTGTATTTTAATGCCGTCCTTAGGTTACTATTTAATATAATTATTTGAAAAGCAATTTTTTGCAAATATGTTAAAAATAGAAGGGTAATGAATTTGACTAATTTATTAAAGGTAAATCTCTACCTTTTAGTACAACACACCCTACTTTCATTAATAACAAGACGTCATTTAGTTTCGGATACAACCTGACTGACTACACATCGGGGCAATATAAAAACTGTTTTTGTCACTGCATTCCAAGACAAAGTGAGATTAGTATTAATTTATCAAAATTAAATAAAAAAATATGACCTTTTTGGACCGCCCTAGGTATGTTTTACAAAATATTTAAAAAAGTGGAACAAAAAAATATATATCTTGAATGCGGAGAGAAATTAAAAAAAAAAACATTACCTACTCGTTTTTTCATAAACACTAATTTTAATATTTTTTAAAATGCTGATTAAAAACTTTGGTTTAGTTTATTTAAAAAAAAACGCAGCGGGAACGAATTATTTTTCTCCATTTAATATTAAAAAAATATATAAGTGAGTAAAATTTTAAAACGTTATTATTAAGTTCTGGTTCAGTTTTTTCATTATTGTGGCAGCTGTGTCGGCGTTCAAAGCCACTTTCACACTGCTTTGAACGTCAAAACAGGTGTCACAATCATACAAATCTGAAATACGTACAGAACTTAATAAGAATATTATTAAATTTGATTTACGAAATCAAAAAAAAAATGAACGGAACTCTACGAATTAATAACAAAAACGTTATATTTTTATTTGATTTTGATATATATAAATAATTTTATGATTATTTCGAATTAATAAATTTAATAATCCCTCTTCGCCATCTCCCTCCGCCGCCTTTAATTTGAAAATGTCATATCTACTCATATACAATCACAGAGATTAACTCTTTTAAAAAATCACCTATTCAATATTATTATTTTTATTAGGGGTTGATGCCAGAACGGTTTTGAATAAAGAGTTGATTTTCACAGTTAGAAATCGGTTTACTTGCCCTGAAATCATTTGAACAAATCGGATGTAATCAAAAGAGCAATTTTCTAACATACTCGTATGTTGTTTACTATTTATAATTCTGCTATTATTAGCTTGCTATAGCAGTCAATATTAACCTCAATAATATTGACTGCTATCTTTATGATGACTACAAAGTTCTACCTGAATATAATTGCAATCTAGATACCTATCTGATTTTTATTTATATGGGACATCTATTGACTTCTCTACAAGTCTAGAACGAATATTCTATTTATTTTAATAACTTTTTCTTTCTGTGGTTTTTTTCGGGTTCGTCTTCCATTTAAGATTTGTTAAAATTATCCTTTTCAATGATTATATATAAATTACACCTGTTGCCGGTGGGAATAGGATTAACTGAAACGCACTCAAACAGCGATTGAAATATAAATGCCTGAAAAACGGTATAATAATATTGTTCGTACGTAATGATTGTGAAGTTATAAAAATATCAAAGTAGTAAAAAGTGAATTTTTTGAAAATGGCATTTAATTTTTTTAAATATGTGTTTACAGAATAAGGAACTCCCGTCCATTTATTATTATAATCAATAGTCAGGTTTTAACATAAATACCAGTACAGATTTTTTTTCTAAAGCCCTCCAAAATGCTCCAAATCTATGGCCGGTCGGTTTTGAGGTTAGAATGTCAAATATCGGAACAAGGATGAAGTTTGTCGTACGTACTTTTATATTCTATTCACAGCAAACCATAAACTTATTACAAGTAATTAAATTATGTACTCTTTTAGAAACTTTAACTCAAAGAATAATAAAAGTATGGAGGGTCTTTTAGAGGATAGGAAGGAGTGAACCTGGGTCTTGAAGAGACCCATGTTGTAGGACGGAGGAAACACAGAGACCGGCAGATCATTCCACAGCCGAGCTGTTACACGCAGGAACGAGTCGTAGAAGCGACCCGTTCTCATGTAACAAATGTCAACCATGTACAAATGTTGGGCGTGCGTTTGGCGTGTTTCCTGACTAAGTGCCGTTGCCGAAAGGATCAACGACGCTAGTTCCTCAAAGAATCTTCCACGAAAATACCGGTAGAACAAGAACAGAATTCTGACCTGTCGTCTGTGCTCCAAAGATTTCAATTTGTTTATTAAGATTGGTGAATCTATCAAATGGACCGCCCGTTTCTGCACAGAGCCAAGGGTTTTTTGAAGATATTTTTGGGCTCCCGACCAGAGGTGGCTGCCAAATTCTACAGTGGTGTGCAGTAGTGACCAGAGGTGGGTGCCAAACTTTACATTTGCGATTTGTACAAGGTCAGCAGTTGGGAACTATTATAAGTATTTGCAGGCTCTGTACAATACGCCCAGCTTCTGAGAGGCTAACTTTACTCTGGCTTCGATGGACCTCCCGTACCTGTGATGGTGACTTAAGTTTACACCAAGTATATCAATGGAGGACTGGTTGGGAACACTGCTTCCATTAAAGGAGACTAGATTGTCATTTCGATCCCTTTTATATGTAATCAGACATAATTGGGTCTGTGAAACAGTAAATTTGATACGGTTATACTTACCTCAAGAGGAATTCTCTCAAGGTAACCACTCATAGTCCATTCTCTGCTTCAAAGTTCTCCGAGCTGTTGGAGTTTGTGTGCCCTTTGGGGGCTTGTCAAACAAAAAGCTATCATGGACTGTACTGTCATCGGCATAACAATTACTTTAATTAACAATAGATTTTTTTTATTGAAGGATATTTAAAGAGCTTAAAGTCACCTACATTAAGTTTAAATGTGGCCAAAATTAAGAATATGCGAAACAAGATTGACAAATAAAAATTTCCACACGAATCCAAAACCTGAATACGCCCGTGACATAAGATGTTCCGAAGGTACAAACAAAATATAGAATTTTGATGAGATGGTTTTTTATTCACTTTTAAATAAAGTTTTTTATATATATATATATATATATATATATATTCCCTCGACCGATGTTCAGATTTTTCGTAACCAAGACTGACTTTTATCCTGTCATGATATCGATAAATTGCTATAAAGACTGTTAATAATAATTGCTAAGATAAGAGCTGCCGATATGCGTGCGTATAGTCTACCAAAGAAAATCGTTAAAAGAACATTCTCCCTAGATAAACGCGGATTCGTGCTTACTCCTTTTACAAGTTAGAATAAAAAACCTTAAATGATACAAAAACATGATAGTTAACATCAAAACAACAATTAGCGTTAGTTTTTTTTTGCTTTGTTCCAACTCTTGCACGCTCTTCCGATGGCGTGCCCTAAACTTCCTCGGCTGTCAGACCCAGTAGCGAGTTGAAAGTTTTGTACGAGTTAGGTTGTAAAAGTCGCCAAGCTTTCATCATAATATAAGATTTCAAAAGTTGAGTGGTTTGCGTTATATCTGCAGAGAAGTTGTTAAAGTGAAGGATCTAATTTGATGGTGCAGCTTTCCCGAGACTCAATGTTTATTATACGTGATGAAGTGGTCGGACCTCGGAATCAAAGTTCAAAGGTCAGGTGCTATTAACTAAACCATCAACTAGTTATATCTTATATTGTATTTTTCTTATAATAAATATTGATTGGTATTGTGAATGTAAAAAAAAACACCCAAGAATGACATGTTTTTAAAAAACAATCGTTTGTATTATTGTACAAATAAATTTGTTCAACTGTTTTCAGACATTAGGCGTGAACAGTTTTTTTATATTAATACCGCACAAGAGTCCCAACTGCTTCCAACCGTCTGGAGTCAGTGAGACTATGGCATCCCCAATTGGGGAATGTTGTGAGGCTGAAGGTATTGGGCAGGGGAAGGAGAAGGGAAAGATGAAGTTGGGGAAAATACTTCGCTATTGAGATCTGGTCACCAAACACGGCTAAAAACCATTTCAAGCAACGTTTCAATTCTGAATGGTGGTCTTTCACTGGGGCGATACTGAGACTATCTTCTACTCTGAAACGTACGCAAATACACTATATATTATTTTTTAAATGAATGAATTGTGAAACAACAGATGGCGGGGCCCGCTAAGCGAGCCCCGCCATAATTCTTTCTTCAGCATTCCAATCTCAGACTCCGAATCATCAGCTGCGTGCGTGATTTGAGCACACAGCCGCTCTTTATTGCATAATCCGATTCCAGACACGTAAAAATCAACTGCGCGTGGGCCCGGGCCTGTAGCAGATAGTTACCACACTACCCCCGTGTAAAAACCTGGTATTGTCCCTCTTTAATTGTTAAAATCAGTGTGGGAATGCTTAATACCTGTGTACCTTGGACGCTGGTCACCTGACTCCCCTTCTTATTATGTGCTGTATATGTGTTTTTTTCCCCATTAACTTGACCGGTTGGAGATCCTTCAGAGAGAGAGAGTTGTCTAGAACAGCTTAGATACCATCTTCGTGGTGAAACCCGCATATAACTTACCTGTCGATGTTTTGCTATAAATAAATTCTTAGTTGAAAGCACGCATTCTCTTCAATTAAGTAGAGTAGATACCCAGTCCAATTCTAAGGCTGCAGCCGACCCATTTGACTTTGAAAAAGAGAAAAATTATGTTGTACCAGCTGAACTATATCACGGTGGAGCAGGGTCCAGTCCTGAATCTGATCTTAGGGTGAGTTGCACTGCTTTCTTTCCACCAACCCTCTTCTCCCCCTTTCCTCTCAATCCAACACAAACACTGCCACCCAACAGGGTGCTTTTCCCCTTGTAATACTGGCTTCCCTCGTGGGGCTTTTCATCATCATCCTTCCCTCTTTTTCCCCTCATTATACTGGCGGCCAACTTGGGGCATCATCCTCTCCTCCTTCCTTACACTGCCTAGTCCTTCTTCCCCCTTTTCCTCACCACCGTAACACTGGGGACCAACGTGGATGTCGTCGAGTCGCTCATTTCCCTACTTTCAGCACCCGTAACAACATCTAGAAACAAAAATAGAATTTTAATCAACCCCTTTCAGGTTTTGCCAATCATCTCACTTCAACCGATCATGTTTTTAATAAAGATACAGGAGTTCAAATTTTTCACCGTAATAATAAAGGCAAAAAAAAGATAATTTAGAAGCATTGAAAATTAGAGAATCCTTAAATAATAATTCCAGTATATTGAATAACAGTAAATTTATCGCATAGTCCTTTTTTAGATATTTTCCTCGTGAATGTTCTTCCAAAAAAAATCATAACAACATGTATACCTATCATTATTTTATATCATAGATTACTTTTAATATAATCCAGACGGGGGAAGGGCACTTCCGAAACCGGTCAAGATTATTATATTAAATTACAGTGGTTTAAAACAAAATTTATAATTTTACACCTGTTGAAGAAGAAATATTTTTTTTAGATTTTTCCTTTTCAAGAAACAATACTTACTAAAAACCTAATATTGTTGCCGCATATAATTACTCAGACATCATTCATCTGAACTAGAAAGGTGTTTGAACCTGATTCCATACCTAACATATGTGATATTAAAAAACGTTTGACAGAATACTGAAAATCACAAAATATCCCCAAATGCTGTAAATTATTAAAATTGAAATTTTTATTAAATACCAACTTTGCGATAAAACTACGAAAAAAACTTAATTGGGTCGTTAGTTCCTGGCATTCCTTGTAATAACTTTACGCCAACATGATTACATAATGATCATATAATAATATATTATACACGACGTTTTTCAAGATCACGCCGTGACTCAACTTAAAAAGAAATATAATATTTCAAGAATAACCATAACCTAAATTATCGCCGTATGATCTTCAACACGGAATTATAACGTGCAAAGTGAATAAATAAACACCATGTAAGTTTGCTACAAAGTGTAAGACGGACTAAAGTTTTAAAGATACCTAAAAACTGATCACTTGCCTTGTGCATTTCAATTGCTAGAGAGAACTCAGCTTTTCGGTATAACATTTAGCATAGGAGAGTATAACTGCTAAGTGTATCACGTAGCATCCGGCGAGCGTGTTGGTGCGGTCAAAGCTATCTCCTTCTCCACTAGGATTCGAGTGATATAAGTTAGTGAGTCGCTCTTAAACTTGTTCTAATAGCAAAGTGGCGAGTTAGGACTGCTTGAAAAGGCTAAGATTCGCCCTCACCCAACCCAAAACACGATAAGAAAGCGTGATTTTGATCAAAATGCTTGCACCGAAAGCATTATGTTGATAAATTGCTAGGCAAATTCATAAAACTTTTTTACTTGGTGGTGTGATTTTACAAGCAAAAGATAAAGAGTTTTGTGATAAATCGAGCTGAATCTTCACTTCAGAGATATTTCTTTTCGATTTAAAAATCCCCCCATATAATAAAGACTAAAACACGTATGAATGTAGACGATTATTCTTGCGCTGAAAATGATTAATTTTTTTACATTCCTTATTTAGAAAAACCTTGAAAAGATTTCGTTCTTATTTGCATTGTCAGAATTATTAATTGCATTAATGACCCAGTTTTTCTTTTGAATCGTATCCAGTTTAACATCCCTTCTAGAAGAGTCTGATATGATGTATTGTTTTCCTTCAATCAACACTTTTGCATTTTCTGGAATGTCGAGACGTAACTCAAACTTAAGCTTTGAATTTTTAGAGCTAGCCTTTAAATGATTTCAGTCAGTCTTGGCGCAAATAGACATTTAGTAATATTTTCTATCGTTATGGATTAAATCATGGACTCCATCAAAATCGTGTTTAGGTTTTGACTTGATATCATCCCCCCAATGTATTATTTTGTGATATTTTTCATTACTTTAGTAATTTATTTTTATCACCCGTTTTCTAGTTTGTAATGTTATTACAGGAAAAGGTTCCGTGAAAAGAAAAAAAAGGATAAGTGAGTCAAAATTTTCTACTAGTTGCCTTTAGTTTACGAGTAAACTGACGATAGTTTTTGTTAGGTGTGTCTCGATCTTGTTGAAGATTTTTGGTCGAGGATCGGGGTGGGAAAACCGAATTCAAATTCACAACGCAAACACTCTTACGGAGGGACGCATTTTTATGCCGGGGTTAACACACCGCGGGTAGTTCGCCGGCGGTAGCTAGTTACCGCGGTTAGGTATGCACAATACTCGACTGCTCGACCGGTTGCACTTGACGCATTGCAGGCTTCTCGAATTTAACAATACAATTTGATAGTAAACTGAAAAAAGTGCAAATTAAAAATAAAAATGATTTGAAAACAGTCGCAGAATGATTAGATTACTCCGATACAATACGTGGTTTCTCATCGTAATATCGTGTCGGTGTGTTTACCAGTACTGATGTGCATATTTATTTATTTTACAATGTGTTATGGAAAGGCTTGCTGATATGGGCAGGATCTTGTCGTGTTTCTTTGGCCCCGGTCAACTGACCTCAGTGGTAGAGTGGTAAGATCCTTGGATCTGGGCTCAGAGGTTAATCGTTCAAAACTCCGCAATGAAGAATAAAACATTATTATTTAAGCTCGGGCTTAAAACTTTTTTTTAATGAAAAATAAAGCAAGTATCTGCTCCTATCTGTTATAGAGAAGGAGGTATGCTCGATATCATATATCGCCTGACATGCTGAGCTATTAGAGTTATTTATCGAAAAATCGTTTAAAATGGCCGTTGTTCAGTGACCATGAGAACTGAATAATCAAAAAAATCACAACATCTCTTACATCAGCTCTTTTCACACTCCGAGATCATCCGAACAGTTGTCCAAACCAGTAAAAAAAAGATGGAGTTTCGAGGCTGGGCGCTTATTACTTTCAGCTAACAGCGACACCTTGATTTAGAGCTTTGAAATATGACAATATTTCATAATCGTTTATTTCACATTTTCAATAGTTTATTAAGAAAAAAATATGTCTAATTAAGAGTGTCGAAATCAAACGAAGCAGGGCGGTAAGACAAGTAATCAGTTAGCATTAGCATTACTTTAAAAACATTGATAGTAGAAGATAGTCAGTTCCCACAGATAACAGGTAACAGGTACCCAATAGAATAGATGAAAGCGTCGCTAACGAACGTCGCCGTTAGCCGTTAGCTTCCGAGGTGGTGTCCGCCCGAGCTGCCTTCTATCGACGTTATTATTTCTCCGTCGCGACGCTTAACTTGTTTCCCAACTTTCCACCATAAACCTGTGACGTGTCTTTTGCAGTTTGCCGACAAAGTAAACTGGGGACTCGGCACGGACGTGGATGGAATGCTAGCCTTCAGGTGTGTGGGAGGGACGAGTGGGAAGGAAGGGGATCGGGTGGGTGCTAAAGGTCCCGGGGGCGCGTTTAACCCCCTGTAATTGGATTGTTTGGTTCTGAATGTGCAGTGAAGTTGTTGAATATTTTATGGAATTTCTTTGGATATATTGTAATATCAACCTTTGTGAGAAAACGTTTTCACAAATTGTAATTTGTTTTTTTTTTTATTAAGTCATTTTAGACAAATTTTGACAATAAAGGAAAATATTTTATACAGTTTTTGTTAGGGCAGGTATAAACAATTAATGCTGGCGAAATGAATTATTAGTCCTCTTACAGGATTTGTCCTCTTTTGGGGACAACTATCAATTTACGTATTTGAAACTATCCTCGATAGATGGCAGTATTTATCTAGTGACCACCAGATGGGTAATCTAGCAGATGGTTTGAAAAGTGAACTTATAATGGAGTTTGAAAGTCTTGGAGTTTTTTAAAGATTAGTTTATTGGTTGATATTTTTTTACTAATAAATAAATCGTTCGTTCTAATATTAACACTGGTGTAGCATAAAATAAAATTTTTGAATATATCATGTTTGTACCCAAAAAATTTATTTGTAATGCTGTTATTGATACGAGTCCCAATAAAAGGAAAATATTTTACTTTAAAAAACTATGGTACAAAATAGGTAAATAAATTGTTAGCACATTTACAATGCACATTTCACAATGAGTACTTCATAATTCGTCCCTGAGAGGATCAACTAAAATGCAATAACCTTGACAGGTTACAGTACCCATTTCACCACGAAGTAACTAATTTCCTAAACAAACAAAAAAAACGGTAATTATAAATACATAAATAAGCAGGATAGATTCGATTAGATGGTTTGGGCATGTAAAGCGAATGAACAAAGAAAGGAGTGTAAGGCGGCCTCCATGGTCGAGGGGTAAGGCCCTAAAGGAAACGGCGTGATGGTTAGTTAATTAGTTTAGTTATAAATAAGCAGAGAATTATTACCTTAGTCACTATAATTATTAAAGCATTGCGTTAAATGCGGATAAAAATAAGGAATTGATGAAAGTTTTCCAGAATCAAAAGGGAGCAATTTTTATTTCGGTAATATTTTATTCTTACTGGAAGATTTAACAAATGATTACTCAATGTCATATAACTATCGTGATGAAACTACATATTGCATTTAAACGATCTAGAACTTAACTAATTTTTACAGTTCCCAATCTTAACACAATTCTGATTGAATTAGAATTATTTTTACTATGGTATATATTACAATAAAGTTGTAGTTTTGACTTACATTTTTGCGTATGTCCCACGAAAAATCAAGTGGAGGTCGCATTGACAGTTCAATATTTAGCAGAGGTTAATTCATACAAATACAGGGTTTAACAGGATTCTACCGCTAAGCAAAATTTACATTCGAATGCGTTAGTGACACCGATATTAAATTATATCTGTAAAATATGTGAAAAAGCACCGATGAATGTGACAAAAATGTAACTCCTGGAAAATATATCATGTACTCGTAAATAGAAAAAAATAATTTAATCATTTATTACAGTTAACATTTTGTAACAAAGGGATTTCAATTATTTAAAGTACGAACGTTACACTAAATTATTCCGTTGAATGCCGGCATATATTTTAATGAAAGCAAACAGTTTTTTTTTAAGTCGAAAAGAATTTTTGTTATTATTTTATTTTTCAGTTTATAGTTTTTTTGCGATTTCGCACAATAAGATAGAAAAAAGGGGTATGAAGTGAAGTTGGCAAAAGTTTGTAAAAATCTCCTACAAGTTTCTAGTAAAAATAGTCGACATAATTTAAATCAACATTCTGTTCCCAAATGGAAATCTATCACCAGGTGATAAAAAAATTATACAGAAATTGTAAATAATTGTTTTCAAAATAATTAATTGGAATATCATATTGAAGTTTATAAACCCCTCTGTAATATTTATTCATTGGAGGTAATATTAACAAATATCAAATGAAATATGAAACAGAATTATGAATATTATCATCGGATAGGTATATTCAAGACACCATATAGATTGCAAATATATTCTGGTAAAACTTTGCAATCTTAAAAAATTGTAGGAAATTTAAATGAGAATAATTTTAAAATTGAAGTACGATATCTTTAAAATTGACGGAAAATAATTAAGTCTCTTTAGCTCAGAGGTTAGAGTGCTAGTTCCGGTAAGAAAAAGGTCCTGAGTTCGATTCCTAGATACGACTGATACTTTTTTTTATTTTTTGTGTCCTTATTCGTTTCGTATTTTGTTTAAGATTTGTTAATATTATTTATTTCATTTCTTTGAGACATAAACAGGACATTTATGAAACATTCTTGTATTATAAAAAAAATCTTAATATATATAAAAATCAATGTAAGTTTGTTTGTTTATTTGTCCTCGATTTTCTCGAAAATTACTGTACCGGTTTTGCTTAAAATAGCACAGTTTGTTCTTATTAGTGCCGGTAAGGTTTAGAGAGTAGTTTGAATGAAATCCAATATGTAAAACTGTTACTATAACGTTTTAAAATTAGTGTGAAAAACATTGAACCCGCCGTGTTTTATTTAGGTTAGCCCATAGATATAACACTCTGGTTGGCCACAGTTTGCATATTCAAAAGAAGAAGGCAGAGTATTTTCAAAATGTATAACACAAGTAGGTACCTACATAAGAACTCTATTATTATTAGATGTTTTGAAAAAAATAAACGTTTGAAATAAAATTTTCAAATAGTTTCTTTGTTTAGAGATAGTTATTTTCGCTGTCAAATCAATTATGGCACCCTAATGACAAGCAAGAATTCAAAACATCATAAGTTTATATAAACCCGAGTAAAGCCGGGTACACATCAGATAGTAATCAATATAAATGTCCATAGATTAACGTATCTGCAACATTTTTATTTAGACTCAAAATAAGAACACAAATATAAAATTAGTTAAACTAAGTATAAACTAATTTAACATATTACCTACACCATCTTCTACGATTACAAAATTCAGTAAATGACAGTGCGGCGGTGGCCGACGAACGGGCCAATACTTTTTTGTGTATTTCATCCAAGGTGTTCAATGATTCAATGATTAAATTATTTTAGAGTTTGCAAGCTATTTGTATATATGGGCAGCTTTTTTATATTCTCCTACTATCAATACATAATATATAAGGTTAAAAACCATATACAAATTTGAAACAGGATTTAAAATAAAGTCGTCAAAAAATTACTAGAAATAGTTACGATATATATATTTTTAAACAGTTTGATTTTCATGCTGGCTTTCATCGCTTGTCAAATATAGTCCATCATGGCAAATTTAATGTAAGCGATTGTGTGAATTGCAAATTTTTTTCAAATCAATAATTAAACTTCACAGGTCATGGGCTTTGCGGAGAATTTTTCAAGGGTTGATAAATACTTATCATCTTCCAAAGTCAACATCAGACCTTCACGAATCTATTCCTTCTAACAACACAGTTATAACCTCAATTAATATTAATGAAGACATCACATTTAAATACCTCTCGTCTATCGACATTAAAAAAAGGACCGGGGTCAGATAGTCTGCCAGGTTTTTTTATACCAAACTGTAGTAAATATATCTATCGTCCGGTTTGTGCAAATTACAAAAATACCTTCACTGAAGGAACATTTCCTCTCAAATGGAAGTCGGCCGTGATTTACACTTATATGTAAAAAAGGCCACAAACACGACGTCACTAACTATCGACATATCTTTCAACTTCTTACCATATGTAAGGTTTTTGTAAAAGTCGTTTATGATCAATTATACTACTATCTCGACAATAATTATACGGAATCATCACGGTTTTGTGAAAAAATCGGTCTACAGCATCTAACCTTGCGCTTTTTTTCAATTAGTTGAACAACAAAATAGACGCAAGGGATCGAGTCAATACTTTGTACACAGATTTCTCAAAGGCTGTCGACTGCGTAATTCATTCAATTCTTTTAAATAAGCTCGCTCGATATGGAATACACGGGGATCTGCTTAAATGAATTAAGTTATATATTAGTAACAGCAATCAAGTTATTTTAAATAAGGGCGTTTTCTAAAAGTCTACCAACGTATCATCGGGTGTTCCCCAGGGTTCCCACCTCGGTTCCCCTTTGTTCAATACTTACATAAACGACATTGGCTCAGGTTTTCATAATTTGGGTTATTTGCGGATGATTGAACATTTAAAAAAAAAATTCTACTCTATCCTAAATATCTATCATAGCTAAAATGTGACTTTGATTGGTTTTGCAATTATTGCGAAGCTAACTGCTTGGATCTCAACGTTTCGAAAGACCACACTATATTACTAGAAACAAGCATATATTTAAGTTTCTCTATTTACCCCTCGACGAATAGAGAAACTTATGATACCTGTCATCTTCAAAAGTGACGTGTAAATAGCCCATCAAATAATGTGCTTTATACCATATGAAAAATTACGATTAAAACAAATAAATTCTATCTCAAACAATTCCGATAAAATGCACACATGCAAATGAAAATATTCACTAACTTGATCAGCATTCCTTCTTTGCAATAGGATTAGCATCTATTTGATCATCGAATGTAGATCCAAAGTTCCAGTAAAAAAATCCCAGTTTTCGTACTTGAAAATGCAGCACGAATCACTTGAAAACATATAGCATGAATCTCCTTTGTTATTGCGCAAACACTATAGTTATACAGCGCGATGTAAGGACAAAATCCACAAAAAATTCGCGAAAAAGATCTTCCATTCGATTGTGTTGGAGTGTCAATAATAATAATTCATTTTTTTCAACTGTGAAATTTTGTGCAACTGATAATCTTGCCTTTTGCCCAAAAAGGACACCTTACTGCCATATTTGTGCATTTTGGAAAACCCGAACCAAAATTAGAGAGCATTACAATGCACAGGTACATATGTCGCAATATACGAGATATAATAATGATTTAAAAAAATGTTATGTAATTATTTATCTACAGGTAATTAAACAATATAGTGCATAAAATGTACGTCTAAATTATAAAGTAGATAAAATTTACTGGTGTTTAACCGCAGGGTATATGTATAGAGTATATTTATTTTCAAAATGCACATCGAATCAATATCACTGATGGGTCAGACAAAATGCTTAGATTTGTACTACGATTAAGTAAATTATTTAAAAACCCACGTACGGTAATAGCGATATATCTTTTAATAGTCAGAAGTACATTAGCATATGTACCGCCTATCTGCAATCCCAAATACATGATATACTCGTACATGAATAGTACAGAACGAATAAGAATTATAAATTTTATTATGGTAAGATGTAAAAAATACGTAATACAGTAACTCACCATCACGCCGTTTCCCCGCAGGGGTAGGCAGAGAGGACGGACCGCCAAACAACTCGATCTTGGCATACACTTCTTGCTTCATTCACTTTCATACAACGTCTCATACATTCTCTTCTGTTATTCCGACTTCTGACATGGCCCGACTCAAGTATTTGATTCACTTGATCGTGCCACGTCTTCCTTGGACGTCCCCGGCTTCTTCTTCCATTCACATTCGCATCATATATTCTACTTACACTCCTTTCTTCATTCATTCGCTCTACATGCCCAAACCATACACACAACCACACAATCACACAAACCACAACATACGTAATACATCTTAGAAATAAGCAAAATTCAAAATAAATGTAAAAATATATAAGTTTATATTAGACCGCATGAATTGGAACTATTTTTAGTTTGATAAATAAATAAACAAATACAAAATAAATTCATTAAGTTTCTCCCGTTCAAATACAACAAAAACGCATAATTGTTTACTCCAATCTTTGAAGCTAAGGCGAACGGTAGCCGACACCTATATTCCTGTATAAAATCCTAAATAATGAAATAGACTGCTCCGAACTCATGTCTTAAATTAATCTCAACATACCATCGAAACGTACACGCTACACTGTAAAGTAGTTACTTTACAAATTAAACAGGAAAAGAAATCTGCAGTAAACTCCCCAAATTTTGCGTATTCTTAAAACATTCAATAATCTTTGTTCCAACTCAAATCTCCATAAATTTTTACCCCCTATCGTCATTTTAGAAAAACATTACTCGTAACTTAATCAATGCGCAATCACAAGCGCTCTCCACTGCACATTTCATACACCTAGGTACACATACACGTTAACACACACACACAAACACGCACAAACACACACATACACACGTAAACTACAAATGCACTATATACACCATACACATTTTTCATATACCGTTTTATCTTTACCATGTACCATAGCATTTTGTATTAACCCCGCCCGGTTAAATGTACATAATTATTACCAGACATTCCATAGAGATATGGAATTGGTACCGATCCTTGTAATAATTTTCTAAAACCTTGTAAATTGTACACCTCTCATTTCATAATCGTATTGTTTGTTTCCGAAATAAAATAAATTAAAATAACAGCTCTTCTTTGTATCAGCCTTGGTTCGGAATTCATTCCGCGCGCGGGATCCCGCCAGCGGGAAACGGCATTTCGACGGGACCAAGGTATAGTGCACCCCGTCGACGTGTCACGTCAGCGTGACATGTCAGCACCGCATCTATTAATTCCCATAATATATCTTGTGAGCGGGGTCCCGCCGCTTTCCCGCCGGCAGGATTCCGCGGAATGAATTCCCAACCGAGGCCTTAGCGTTGTTTAGATCACGCGTGAAAAGTGTTTAGTGAAGCCCATGCATACGGTAGAACTAATCGTTAGGTATTTTATACATATTATGGACCTTTAACTAGAACACTCAATTATCTATCCGGTAATGAAGTTGGAGCACCTTTATTCTGGAGACTCTTAAAATCACAGAAAGATTTGTAAAAGCACCCTTCTCATTAGCGAAATAAAGAAGCGATAATTAAATTTTTCACGTACTGATTCATTAGCAGAATTTGTATTCAGGACTTTGTTTAGTATTTTGATTCAAACTTTTACGTGATCGTTTTAATAATTCTCGTTCAACTTTGAGGTTGAAACACTCTGTCATCGAATGCGCTAGATAGGTCCTTCATTAGGTCACGGTAAAATATAAACTTGAAGTGCTCGGTCATCGAATTCATTAGATAGGCCCTTCATCAGATCATGTTATGTATTAAAATAAATGCAATTGCTCTCAATTCTGGTCACGTTCATACATATGTTAGGAATTTTCTATCATAACATGCACTAGATAGGTCCTTCACAAGGTCATGTACAACTACGACATTGACATGTTTTGTTATCATACGTAGGTCCATCGTCAGGTTATGTTCAAATTTAAAGTTGAAATGCATTGTCATCTACGCAATAGATCACCAGGAGGCCTATTCTTTTTCTTTCAAAGGAAAGTTCCTTATCCTTTTCCTTAGGCCTAAATACTTCTTGCTTAACTGCGGTTTCGGTTCTCTCGGATGACAGCTGTCATTCAGCGAACGACATTTTTTTAAAAATATCATTATTTGCGTAGTTTTGACAAAAAAAACTCTATATTATTATAATTTGACGCGAAATAATGCTATTGAATGAAACTTGTCAACCAAGGATCTAAATGGAATATATTACCCTTTACGCTACTCTCATTTGGAATATGGAATTTAGGGATGGGGCTCAGATACATTAAATTACATAAAACCACTAAATAAAACTCATAAATGCATCATAAAGACCACTTTAAAAGTCCCCGTAAGGACGTCAACAACGGAGATTTTTAAACATTTCGACGTTCTAAGAATACTAAAAATCTTTGCCAAAAATATTATAGTTCATCTCAAAAATGACAAAATGGCTATCACTCCTCATAATCATAATACCAGAGCAAAGCAATTAGTTAAATGTACCTAAGTGTAATACTACCATTGGACAAAGAAGCTCTGAATTTTTAGCTGCAATATTATAGAACGAATTTAGTATCAAACAAAGTAATACAATCAATATTTGCCTCAAGTCCAGCAAAACTTGGCTTATGGAATTGACAGAAGAAGAACTGACTAGTATTCATAAAATAACGTCATGGAAGTTACTGGAAATACCCTACTTAAACCTTGAAGTTAAAATGTAGAAGTCGCTGAAACCCCCTCATTCAAAACCTAGTCAGCCTCAGTACAGGATCTCCTAGTGAGGAGGACTTTGAAAAAAAATTCTATGATGTATTTGTATTTTTTATATGTATACCTTACTTTAAAAAGTCAAAATTATATAAAAAATAATAAAAAAACGAATTAATTACATATGCCAAAAGCCCGAAATGTCAGATAAATATGATTAATTTCAAAAATTGTACTAAATTCAGGTGTTATATGGTACACCTATAATTTTTAATAATACTGTGATAATTACACCACAAACTCCTTTAAAAGTGTATTGCTGTTGACATGTAATCGAAATCACAGTTAAGCAAAATGTATTTAAGCCTAAGGAATTTTCACAGTATAGAAATTGATTATCTTTTGTTCGTGTTGTAAGTTAAATTATGTGACTAATTTACAAAAAAAATTACAAAATCAGTAAATTAAATTATGTGATTAATTTACAAAAAATTCTTGATTTTTTTAACTAATTAACTAACTAACCATCGCGCTGTTTCTCCTCAGGGGTAAGCAAAAAGGATGAACAGCCAAACAACTAGATCTTGACATACACTTCTTACTTCATTCACATTCATACATCGTCTCATACATTCTCTTCAGTATTCTGACTTCTGACATGGTCCGACTCAAGTATTTGATTCACTTGAACCTTCCACGTCTTTCTCGGGCGTCATCGGATTGTTCTTCCATTTACATTTGCGTCATACACTCTTTTCTTCGTTCATTCGCTCTACATGGCAAAACCATCCAAGCGTCCCTTTCTTAATCTTAGTCATTACGCTTACATCAGCCTTGCATTCTTTACGAATCTCAATATTTTTCACACGATTATACATGGTTTTACCGAACATTCGCCTCAGAGATCTCATTTCGACGGCATTCAGTTTACTTTCATCCTTCCTCTTCCAATTCCATGCCCCACTGTCATATATATATCACTGCCGTAAACCCTGATGTTTTTTTAATGGGTCATAAATTAATGTTAGCAGCATTGTTTCAATATTGTGCGCAATTCAACACCCGCTAAAGGATCTTATAATGTTATTTATGAATATTTTTTCTTTTCGCACATCAGTTTTATGTCTATCAAGTCCTGAACTCGAGGGCGTTAAAATGCAACATTGTACAAAGATCGGAGTTTCGATGTCAATAAAGTGACAACGAACCGAATGATTTCACAAACAAAATACTAACAAATAAAAGGTACAAAGAATCGTGGGTACGGCGTCCTGCTAGGCGGACATATAAAACACACATCTAACGGTATTATCGCATCTAATCTATCTAATTTTGTTGAAAATTTCAAAATATCGTGCGCCTAGCAGCAGTTACTCGTGAAATTGATCAATAATTCATTCGTCCTCTAAATTTGGAATTTCAAACCTACAACGATAGACGCGAACCTTATAAAAACTCATAGGTTACAAAGCAAATGAGACAGCAAAATTTCAAGAAAGAGCAATATTTATTTTGATGTTGTCACGACTTTACTACTAAGTTCAAGGAAAACTTGAAATGAAAAACACCACTGTTTTGTTTTAAAAAATACTTAAGTTATTCAAGGAACAGCTCCTCTTGGTAGAACGCATTTTCGTCGCAAAATTCAATACTCGAGGCTTAATTCTCACTTATAGTTTTTCTACGAGCACGCTTGACTCCCAACTTTATAAAAGCTTGGGTGCCATATCCATATTTTTGAAATTCATGAAATGGCGGACGTGATTCAAATAGTGATTCTAAAAACATCTTGAAAAAAATTTTAAAAACAAAAGGAAACAAAAAAAAAACGTTATTCCGAATGCTGTTTCACACGTTGATATACTTAGATTTGTTTAGTGTTAGATTTTATAAAAAGTAGAAGGTTTCATAAAAATTAAAGACGTCCAGTGGTCCGCTTCAGACACAGGTGGGAGAAGCAACTCAAGAGGCTGTGCGAGGAGGGGCAGGGCCTGCTATGGACGCAGGCCACTGTCGCCTGGAGGCGCCTTGTCGATTCTCAGTGACATTGCAAACAATGCAATGTCATTGATGGGTCCCATTGAGTGAGTAGGACGAGGGGAAAAATATGTTTTTTCAGATTATTTATATGAAATTCGTGTTTTTCAAAAAAAAATACTAGAAGACATTTGTAAACAGCTTTTCATGCTCACTGAAACGATCCCGTCTTGACACATTCTTGTACGAAAAAAAACCAGCTGTTCGGTTTTTTTCTGCATTCATAAAAATAGATTTGTCTAATATTTTATTAGTATTGCTTCTACCGTTGATATTGTGTAACAAGAAATGAAGCGTTTTGTTATTTTTTTATTATTTTTTATTTAATAACTTCAATCTGTATTGAATTCGGTGTTGAATAAACACTGGAATTCGAAACTCACACTTAGTATTGGTAGCTATGGTAATAGGTTTTCTTTATTTTATTTTCTCTAAAACAAAAACAAAAAAAAAAACTAATTTGATCAATTTCTTTAATCAAATTGAATAATGGAGGAATTCATGAAGTAACGCAATACCTCTCCCTCCAAATATATGTAATCACTCAAAACTACGATAATTGACAAAGTTATTCCTGGAATTAGGAGCAATTTATCACTTAAATTACAACACACGCCTGACATTCCATGATTTAAATTTAATGTTAATGTTGCAAAACATTATAATTTTAGTTTGAAAACTTTCGGTCCCAAAATATTTTGGATGATCAAATACGGTATTTTCGTAAAACCTTCCAGTTAATGTTGTTTTTCACAAATGACGAAAATGCGGTATTCACGTATGAATTTAGAATTCAGAAAACGTAACGGCTTTCTTGCGCCTGACACCAAATAGTGGAAAGCCTTTTTCAAATACGTGAAACAATAGAATGAACCCCTCTTTCGTTGACTCTACAAATTTAAAATTAATACGATAAAAAAATATTGTATTAAAATAAGGCTTCGATATGTTTTTAATTCTCACGGCGGTCAGTATGGCTGGGATATGCAGGAAGGTACATAACAGACGACGTTACTTGTCTGTCAGTCCAGTCTTTCCGCGGCCGAGAGATGTTTCTACGAGTATGTTCGTTAATGTTAATGTTAATTTTAAAAATCTAGGTCCAACAAGAATGCAAGATTATCACACAAAATATCACATCTACAGGAATTTCGTCAAGTACTTTTTTCTCTTCAACAAATATTATCAAGTCGTCAGCTAGTTGAATTATACCCGATACACAACAGAGAAAAATTCTAATTACTTTAATGAACAAAGATTTGATTATAATTTACACTAATAAAACAGTTTGTTTCCTCAAGTAAGCTAGAAAGTGACGTTCCTGGAGAAAGATGGTGCGGAACATGCTAGACATATGTTAAACTTAAAACTCATTATTGCTTGGTAAAAAATGATTATTTGGGAGGGGGGGGGAGGGGTGGTTCTAGTATTTAAACTACACTTTTTTTTCATGCACATAAGATTCTGTAATTAATGAAACATGGGTTACAACACTGATGAATATTGCCAAAATTATAAAAAGTACAACTTTCTCAAACGTTTCAGCGATTTACTCGAGAAATACCGTTTCTTGGAAAGTGTTCTTAATACTTAATTATGAACATTGGCACAGGTGTGTTGTGGCCAGGGTGGGGTTGTTATTCCATCCAATACAGTTAGCCCGGCCTACTTAAAGCAGCTCCATCTCACCCCACGGTCCAAACTGCCCCACCGTCAAATTTGCCCCATTGCTTAAGTTGCCCCATTGGCCCGACTTGCCTCCACCGGAACAACTGGCCCCGTGGTACAACTCACCCCTGGGAGGATTCGCTCCGACCGTCCCCGACTCTGACAGGCGTCAGGTGTATAATCCTGGGATGCCGTGCAATCGATGGTATTGGGAAAATTAATAATAATGGTTGTGCAGAGGACCTTGTATTGGATAACTTGTACTTGTCGGCGCTGATCTTTGATTCTTGGTAAGGTTTATTGGGGAAAAATTGAAGTACGAGTATCTTTGGCGTACTATTTTATAATGTAAAGTGACCATACATTATTATGAAGGTTGTTGGTTAGAAATTATTTTTTTTTTCTTTGGACGACAATTTTTTTTAATGATTCCACTATCATAATTAAAAAAAAAGTTCGGTTGTAATTAATTAGAAATATTTGCATTGTGGGCATGTTCAGAACCGACGATACAAGTTAGAAATACAAAAAACACTTCGTTTATTAAAGTGGCTTTAGATGTGATTAGTGATATGATCAGAAGTGTCTGGTCATGTTTTTAAAATTCTCGTTCCCACATTCCGCTTCACGCTAACTAGGTATCACTGGACACATTGATCGTGCAGGATATTGTATTTTAAAGTGTTTACTACTTTGTTTGAATTATTTGAAGCAAAACCTTTACTAATTAAATAAAATAATTTATTATTTTATATACTAGTAACTCATCGGGTTTATAAAGAAAGAGAAAGGTTGACGGAGTAAAGACAGGAAAGGTTACTAATAATGTATTCGTGAGAAAATATATAAGATGTAAATAATTTTTTTCGCATCTTATACAATTTAGCAAACTATATATATAAAAATCAATGTAAGTTTGCTTGTTTATTTGTCCTCGATGTTCTCGAAAACCACTGGACCGGTTTCGCTGATAATAGCACAGTTTGTTCTTATTATTTCCGGGTAGGTTTAAAAAGTAGTTGGAATGAAATCCAATATGTGAAACTGTTGCTATAACGTTTTAAAATTAGTATGAAAAACATTGAACCCGCCATGTTTTATTTAGGTTAGCCCATAGATATAACACTCTGGTTAGCAACAGATTGCATATTCAAAAGAAGGTTTTTTTTGGGTAGAGTATTTTAAAAATATAAAACACAAGTAGGTTCATAAGAATTACACAAGAATTACATATTTAGATATATTCAGAAAAAATATACGTTTGGAAAAAAATAAATTTTTCAAATAGTTTCTTTGTTTAGAGATAGTTACTTTCGCTGTCAAATCAATTATGGTACCCTAATGAAAAGCAAGAATTCACGACTTCATAAGTTTATTCCAAATCCCGAGCAAGGCCGGGTACATATCAGCTAGTACTATGTATAGTTGATGTAATATCATAAAAATAGAATCACACAAAAAGAAACTTCCTTCTCCCTACTCCCATCTGTTTCTATTGAAATAAATAAGAGTAATAAGAAAAAAATAAATATAAAAACAATAAATTCACAAATAAATATTTCCGCTATAACTCATCGCCGACTATTTCGGCGAAGGATATTTGTGCAGAGTCGGCAGCAGCGGCGTGTTATTATGTATGTCGTCTCGGGAGAAATCTTGCGAAAAGCGGGGCCCGACTGCCAATCAAAGGGCCCGAGAGTCATGAATGATGCATGGACTTCTCCGACTTCTCCGTACAGGGGCATTAGGAAAAACTATCTCTAACTGAAACTAACACTAGAAAATACTTAAGTAACCTACACATACTCGTACATTTACCCCTATAATTCGCCGATTGGTCGCCTTCACAGATCATGAATGCGGATTTTTTTCACTGCGTACTATCTAACTAACTAATCTCGTCGTTTCACTGAAGGAGTAGGCAGACCGGATAGACCGCCACACAACTCTGTCTCGGGACACACTCCTTACATCATTCACTTACATATAAACTCTTCTGTTATTCTGACTCTTGACATGATCCGACATAGCTATTTGACTCACTTGATCGTGCAATGTCTATTGAGATGATATAGGCCTTGAGGGAATTAATTTCCCTAAGGGCCTTACTGTAATATATTGTCTTTCTTGGGATTCTCTGACTTCTTCTACCATTAACTTCCGCGTGTTATATCTTTCTTTCTTCGCTCATCCGATCCACATCCGGCCAAATCATCCAAGCGTCCCTTTCTTAATCTTAACCATTACGCTAAAATCAGCTTTGCATTCTTTCTGGATCTCTTAATTTTTGACACGGGCATACAAAGTTTTACCACACATACGCCTCAGAGACTATTCCCTCTACTTTAATCCTTCCTCTGCCAGTTCCATGCCTCGCTGCTATATATCAGGATTGGTATTAGCACTCCATTGTGGACTGCTAGTGTTACTAATTGAGGGTTATCGAAAGACATAAAATAATACGAATAGATTATAAAACCATCGAAAGACATAAAAAATATAAGTGTTAGGTTAAAGGTGAGCATAAAATATAATACTTATTCCAAAATGCAAAAACATTAATACCAATTATTACAATTTTGCTCAATTCCACTTCAGAAAACGCTTTTCTACCGATAGATCAAAGTACAACTTAATTTAATAGAATATCAAAAAAATCATCTTCACCTCACAAAAACGCTTTTTTAATTATTGTAACACTTTTATAATTTTATAACATGAAAGGGAATTTTTATGAATGTAATAAATTAAAAAAATATACCCCATATGAGCTAAAAAGATCAGTCGGTTAAATAAACCTCGTAAATAACGTTTTGTAGTATGATTCTTATAACATTTTAGTTCATCGTCAAATTTAAAGGAATTAAAAAATTATACCTTTTCATGTAAAGCACTACATACAAAATACAAGATTCGTATTTTACCTTTCCCATTCCATTGGTGAAACGATTTTTTGTAAGACATGTAAAGTTCGATTCACAACTACCAGCACCGAGCAGTGCAGACACATGAAGTGGCAGGCATGGAAAAATTACTAGCTTCTAATATCTTTGAACACGTTCACGAATGGTGTAATGCGAATACTCCCTTCAGTACCGTATCTGACACTGTACGTGGCTGCACTGCACGGTGCCGGTAAACCGGTTTATACTAGTTGTTTTGACTGTAATTAATTTAAAATTTAATATAAAATTAATGGAAGAATCAAATGTCTTTATGGTAACACAGTACTTTCCGAAGAATATCTCCACTTCTTGGTTAATTGAATAAATAGAAAAGTGGAATCTTTTTCCAAGCGATGGCGGATTTATGACATTTGTATCTATCAAAGAAAAATGGGTTGTTTTAAGATAGATAAAGCCAACGGCGATATTTCAATAGTACGACACTCATATTAGGTCTTTTCCGTTCTATTTTTCTTATATTATACAACATTACAGCCACTGTGGGAAACAGTCCGATTACGACATCCGAAACTGGGTGACGTTGTGAAGGGTTGGGAACGGGGGAAGAGAAGGAGAAGGGAATAAAAGGTAGCAAAGAAGATGGCTATATATAATTCGTTAGTTTATAAACTTAGAGTTATATCAACCAATCTTTCGCTCTATTTTTACTTATCTTCCGAACATCAAAGTATCCACGTAAAAGTCATTATGTCTATTTGAAATTTGTCTTTGGCCCGTGACACAGAGTAGGGTGTATATTTGCTCTTTGTCTATGCATATAATATAGAACTAAAGTGGGAAAAGTTATCTAGTTTTAATGGAATCACAGCCTCGAAACAGTACCGTCTGTATTTTATTTCCAACAGCATATCCATATGTTGTAGGGTGGTTTTCTTAAGAAAAAGGCCATAAACATTTGTTTAATTAAAATTTATTTTCGTTAATTACAAATCTAATATAATGCACAAAATTATTGTTCTCAATGTGAATCTATTTTCTTTCCATATAATAATCCAAAGAAGAGTGACCCGGGTGGTGTTTGTTTGTTTTGTATCCCAGTTCACAGTTTTATTCCCCAAAACTTTCTTCCAAACCATTAATAACTCCGTGTAACACCGGGTACTTCAGTCAATGAAATATACTTTTTAAAAAACACATCTCGCTTTCATTTAACCGCCGAATAAACATATTGCACCTCTTTTTTAGATGAATACCGCACATAGGTCCCAACTGGTCCCAACAGTCTGGAGCCAGTGAAACTATGTCATCCCCAATTGGGGAATGTTGTGAGGCTGAAGGTATTGTGTAGGGGAAGGAGAAGGGAAGAGGAAGGTGGGGAAAATACCTGGCTATTCAGATCTGGTCACCAAACACGGATAAAAGCCATTTCAAGCAACGTTTCAATTCTGAATGGTGGTCTTTCACCAGGGCGATACTAAGAGTATCTTCCATAGACTTGCACTTGGATCATTGTACTTTTTAACCTAACTTTATTTATCCTTTGAACCAACTTCGTGTTGCCATTTAAAACCTTTTACGCAATCGCAGCGCCGTCAATATTTGTATACTTCTAAATGTCAGTAATATGTTTTTAATCATAGTCAAATTGCATATTAACATTTTTTTTTCTTAAATATGAAAATAAATTTAAAATGCTATCGTTATCGTAATTATTTAAAAAAAAAATTCCACAGTAAAAAAAAAACACTAGTGGAAATATCCTATTTAAAGCGAAAAGTGTTACTTGTACGACGTTGGACGTATTAGCTAAAGAGGAGTTAAAATCACGATGGAAGCCTGGGTAGGAATCTGACGAATTTGCCATATCAGCTAATAACCGGTTGAGTTAGATTGGCAAAACCTACCGTAAATGATTTAAAACATTTTTTTAAGGAATTAATTTATTTATAATTTACTAGTTACCCTTCGAACACCTATCCAAGAAATGTCACGCGTAACATTCTACTTGCGACAGGAATATTTGTTCAAAATCGACGTTCTTTGAAAGTAATATATTTTCACCAGCGGCGCCATTCAGCATTTCCTCCTGCCGAGGATTCGCTTTAACCTGCTTCTTCATCAAAGGGCCTCAAATGATTTATTCGATGTTTTTTTGGAAGTGAAATAAAATTAGAGAGTGGAAAGCCGATGTGAGCAATAAATAAGAAGTAAACAAGAATTACCTACGTGACTCACCTTTCTATATAAAAATCTCATTGAATAGTATTAGTTGAACGACTTACGAGGCTCAGGCCTAATAAATTCTCTTCACGTAGTATATTAAATCGCAGTACATAATGTCTTTCCTGCGGAAAATCCCATTGAATCGTCCGCATGTTTTAGATTTCGTTAAATCGGATTTATATTTAGTGACGTCATTTCCTAAGAATCACATTTCTTCTATTTCGGAAAACTTTCTTGGTTTGCAGAACACACATTAAACTTCACTGAAGAGAGAAGCCTAGGAAGTGTGTTGTGAGCGTGTCTCTGTGCTCGAAGTATGGTGAAGTGAAGCTTTGAGTGAAAATTATCAAATATTTTCAAATATCGAAATTCTTCCTAGAACACAATCGACTTCACTGGTATGCCATGCTCATGTGCAAATTAGCTACATTAGCTACATCATTCTTTTGAAATTGGAGGCAATCGCACTTCTAAGCATTTTCTATTCAGTGCTTACACCCAACTGATGTTTTTATTTACATTTAAAATACATTTTCAACGGTTGCTGTCAGAGAAATAATTTTGTTTTTTAGTTTAACCTAGCCTAACTTTGGCTCATTTTGTTGAATTGAAAAGTTAAAAGCATATAAAAAAATAGGCAGTACTTATACTAAACTTGAAGTAAAATTCAATGCCTCAGTTCCAAAGAATAACGTCTCAAAAATTGTAGGTAAAAATCATATTAGCAAACAAGTTTTTAGGCAAGTTTAATTGAATTGTAAAAAAATACATATTTTTTCGTGTGCTTGTCGTATGGAACTGGTAAGAATAATTTTTTTTTGATTAATTTATTAATTAAACTTTTTGTTACATGATATAAAACAGTTTTTAATTATAGATTTTATACTATCCTTCCATTAGAAGCATTTGCTTGTGGATGGAAGAAGAGGGTAGATTATTTATTATTGGTAATTAAAGTAATATAATATATGAAACATGTATATACATGAATTACAGTTTTATTAAGAAAAAAAATAACACATATTGAATGTGTTATAAAGAGATATTTGTATTACATATCATGATTAGGATAGTATATTTAAAATATATGCGTTTCGAAAAAAAAAGAAATGTTACGGAACAGAAGTAAATTTCAAAACATTTGCAAGGCAAATTCAGTTGGAAACATTTTTTTTATTAAGATTGTCTTTAAAATATTTCGTGACTGAGTTAAATATTTGGATTTTATCTTGAATGCATCTGATCTCTTCTGGTAGTTTATTGTAAAATGATCGTCCTTGGTAAGTATTATATAGTTGTGCAAATGAAGTATTTAATTTTGGGCATTTTTTTTATTTTTTATATGAATACCGCACAAGAGTCCCAACTGCTCCCAACCGTCTGGAGCCAGTGAGACTATTACATTCCCAATTGGGGAATGTTATGAGGCAGAAGGTATTAGGGAGGGGAAGGAAAAGGGGAAGAGGAAGGCAGGGAAGTACTTGGCTATTCACGATAGATTCCTACAGCAGCTAATAATGCACCAAAATTCATAGAAATTGTATTTTTATTTTATTTTTTATTACATGTGCTTTAGAAACCTATATAATAAATTGACTTGTGCGCGGTGAACGGGTGTAGAAAAACGAAAAATGAACGGCAAACATATTCAGGGTGCATAAATAAATAATAGATTTCCTAGCATTTTGACACGTCACATTGCTATTGGAACACTTTTAATGTTATTGTTAGCCTTTACAGATTTTACAACGGAAATAGAATCAGATTAATGCATTAAGAAAAATAAACACTACCAAAAAAATAATTTTATGTTTCGTAGGTAATTTGCAAGATTTTTTCTTCCTAATAAAATGAGTAAGAATTACTTTGTTTACAACACTGCACTGTTTAATATATAAATATCAACATGTTTCGGAAGTAAAGCTTCCCTCATCAGGATACACAGTTTACTAAAAATTAATAACAAGAATTTTTTTTTTTGCATGAATACCGCACAAGAGTCTCACTGCTCCCAACCGTCTGGAGCCAGTTAGATAGACTATGGCATCCCCAATTGGGAAAATGTTGTGAAGCTGAAGGTATAGGGGAGGGGAAGGAGAAGGTAAAGAGGAAGGTGGGGAAATGCCTGGCTATTCAGATCTGGTCACCAAACGCGGCTAAAAGCCGTTTCAAGCTACGTTTCAATTCTGAATGGTGGTCTTTCGCCAGGGCGATACTGAGAGTATCTTCCACTCTGGAACGTGCGCAAATACAGTATTATTTTAAATTAATTAATTGTGAAACAACACAAATTAATAAAATAAAATTTACTTGCGCACGCCGGGATTTGAACACGCGACCTTCGGATTCGTAGTCAAGTGCCTTACCCCTCGACCATGGAGGCCGTCAAAAAAGGAGGGCATGGAAAATATGTTTAAGACGCGTACGGTTTTCAGTTAAGATTGGTATTTGTCTTTTTCTTTTATGATTTGAATTATTAATGTACAGATTTTTAAACGTAGGCACTTGAAAGTGCATACGTTTAAAAACAGTAACCAATGTTATTCTTAAATAACCAATTGTTATATTTTGGAACTGTTAGATAACGGTATTCTGAGCATTTCCTAATACTCAACTCAAAACTGCAAATTTTCGAGTTGCTACACTTTGGAACTGAGGCGTCGAATTTTTTTTGCCCAATAACTTTAAAATAGTCTAACGGATGAATACATCATTGCCGTGGTACATCGCGGGGTGACCACATTTCCGCGATATTGATTTACTTCTGCGTCTTTTATATCCAAATTACGTAATAAAGGTCACCGTTCATAACACACGACGTACAACCGCACGCCACTCAGATAACCATACGTTATACAACTAATGATATGGGTTCAATAAAATAATCACGTCACTTTTGTCATGAAAAAGTCTTACGAGTGGAAAAATCCCACACACTGCACGAAAGGTGATTCCCTAAGGCAATGATTTTCTTTAAGGCTATATACCATCTTGTACTTCCATATTATTGGTTCTAAGCTATATGCTCCTTTCCATTAAAACTACCCGAATACTGAAATTTCTAAAGGAGTTATTTTATATTATTTTAGTCAAATAACGAATTCTTTCCAAAAAGTGGCCAGAATTGTATCGGGAATCAGATCCCACTAACCAACATGCATATTACTATAATAATAGTGCCACTAATGAATACTACGCAAATTAAAAATTATGATAAGAAATTATGACATTTGTATGTGTGTACTAAGTACAGAAATTTATTATTATTTAGTACACGATGAGCATTCCGTACAGCTTTAATTGTCCTATACAAGCCCTGTACTTCTTGATTTCCATCGCAATACTTTTAGGGCCCTGGAAGGAGCGTAGTAGTTTTAATAAATTGGCTATAATAATCATCAGCACACTATGACCGTTTTGTAATATTTTGACCAATAAAATAATTTAAACTCATATTTAAAAAAAAGGTTTAAAATCCAATTCGGTTTCTAAGGAAATCAGGCTTTATAATTAAGGTCAAGGTGAAAAAGCAGTTAAAATCCTTTTATGGGGGCGTTATTTGTAGCGGGATTAAAATCAACCCTCGCGTGATAAAGGGTAGCCATAAAAATTAATTTAAATCCGTTGAAATTTAATAAAAAGCTGCATTAGGAGTTTGGTGGGATTGAAAATCTTAACTGAACCTGAGAACATAGTATTATAATATATAGTATTATATGTATTCCTGACGAAGAAAGCAACGTTTTAAAAACATGGTGATATTTATATATCAATAAACTGGTGAATACAAAGTAATTTTTAATTGATTTATTAATAATGACGCCACAAAGTGAATACCAATCTTTTGAAGAAATTATGAGAATATTGTATTTAATTTAATTTGAATAACAATTGTAATATATATATTCAAGTATACTCGTATGTTTTAACATTGACATATATCGGGTTTATATGAAAGGTAAATCTTAAAGACGAAATTATTAATTGTTTTTGTGTTTAGTTCGTAGAACTCCATTTAATTTTTTCAGCAATTTAATGTAAATCAAATTTAATAATGTTATTATTAGGTTCTGCAAGTATTTTTAGTTTTTATTATTGTGACAGCTGTTTCGGCGTTCCAGACCATTTTCAAACTGCGGTTAAGCCATATTTTGTTCACTCCCACACTCCCTATTTGAATTTGGACGCGTTTTTAAAAATAATGACTTATTATCGGTAAAACCGATTTAGTTAGAAAATAATTAAAATTCTCTATTCTGTGAGGTTTTTACATTTATAATGCGTTTCCCCGTATTTAAATGATAATGTTTTCTTAATTGATTTATTTAAATGTGTTATATTGTTTTGATAATGTGAACATGCTGAGAAGCGGAGAACATATAATTTTGTTTACTTTATTAATTAATGTTATATTAGGATCATTCCTTCGTTTATTAATTTCTAGATTGTTCAAGTAAATTTAATCTAACACCCTTTCTTTCTATATGTAAATGTTGGTTGTCAAGCGAGACGTGATTATTTACTCAGATATATTCTGCAAATTTTGAAGAAGTGCTTTTTAATTTTATAACATCGCATATGTTCTTTGAATCTAGTTGAGAAAGCCCTTCCCGTCTGCCTAATATAGGTAGCGTTGCAGTAATTGCCACTATTATTTAACTTAGGATTTTTTCTTTTTGAGTTTTTAGGCTTATTCCTATATTATTATTGGTTCGAAAAGCTATATTTAAATCATATTTTTTATTTCTTTTTCAATTTTTACAGATATTGGACCAGACATGCAAAATTTTCAATTTTTTTTATTATGTACCGGATATACTCGTACTAAATTGATTTTATTTTTATATTTCTTGCTTTTTATATTTTTATCAATGATATTTGCCTTATAGCCGTTATTAACCGCGATTGACTTTATCGTTTTCTTTAAATTTTCATACGCTATTTGTCTAGAGGGATAATAATTAAGAGGGTACATAGACTCATTAATAATAAATTATTATTTAAAAAAAACCCGTCCAAATTAGAATGGGGTGGGAGTGAATAAAATCATATAAATAAGTCGTCACAATGTGAATTATTAGAACATACTCGTATTTGAAGTGAAAGCAAAAAATTACAAAACTTTGTTTTCAATGCACACAAACATAAAACAACACTTTTGTTTTAATGCCCTTTGAAGGGTAAACTGTTTCTGTACAGAAACAATATTCTTTTTTCTATATATGGAAAGAAAGAGTGTCCCGGTGTTTGTTTGTTTTTGTATACAATTCTTCAAGTTTATTCCGAGCTTGATAAAAATTTTCAGACTTGACCTTAACCCTACCAAAACAAGATAAAGGTAACTGTGTAACATGGGATTTCGAAAAACTACCCCTGTTCCCCTTTCCAACCCCTTAAAGCAGAATTTTGGAAGTTCTTTATGAAATTTTAACATTCAAAATAACCGATAAATTATTGAGTAGGGGTAGGGGTTAGAGTAACACATCACAACCTTAAAACTTTACTCTAAACCAATCATAACCCCGGGCAACGCCGGATAATTCAGCTAGTAAAACATAAATAAAACTTCACCATAATAACAATACACATGTTTTAATAATACATACATACATTGCAAAAAATAGAAACTATGATAATATACGTACTAAAACCAATTCCAGTATAGTCCTAGTAGCGAAAATTTCGTGTTAGCCCGGCTAAGTAATGTAAGGTCCTGTTTTAATTAAAACTTTTCGAATACATAATATTTAAATTGGTCAAAGCTGGTTGGCTAAAAATAATATGCGGGCGAACGATTTGGCAGTCGGGCTGGGCCCGTGGCCACCCAGCACTTTTGTCGAGTTTCCCAAAATCGTGTTTCGCCAAATAATGTAAAACATCGACCCGATAAGCTAATACACAAACAATATTTTGTTTGTGTGTTTTGATATTTAATGGAATTTTTTTTCGTTATGTTTATTTAGTATCTAGGTTAGTTAGAATATGTTTTATGCTATTGTATTTGCGGATAAAAGGTCTGCACCGATGTTTTGGAGCAAGGGGTCGCTTTTCATATACCAATGTGGGCAATAAACAGAAGTTGTATCTAATAAAACATTTTTTTTTCAAAAATTTCATTATACATAATCCCCCTTACTTATAATCGCTGTGTAAATATTATGGGACGCGTGTGTCCAAAATACTGCGATACTTGACTTATTATCACGGCGCGTAGGTATGGTTAAAACGATTTTAAACCAGTCTTATGTTTGGACTCGCTCAAGAGATCTAGAAACCTCTCAGTATTATTCTGACGAGAGGTCAAAAATTGTCAAAGATTTTTTGAATTTTCTCTAGATTTATTATGAAACATTCTTCAACCCTTCCTTTCCCCACCCCGCCAATTCATTTAGTCTCAAATTTCCCAAAGATAGTTACATATTATAACCCAAATCTTGTGCAGTATTACATCAAAGAGAGGTACGAGGTGTGTTCAAAAGAAAACATGAATTTTGAATTTTCGTGAGCTGTGTACATTCGATTATCGATTTTTTTTTGTTATGTTAGTACACATATGTTTATCATATGTTAGCATTAACAGCCATTTTGGATCAGTGGTTTGTTTTTGACAACTGGAAAGGTTAGTCACATTTTGTTTTTTCTTCGATTTTTTACTAAAAAAAAAATTAGTAAAAATCGAAAAACATCGATTTTTTGGATTTTTTGAAGAAATGCTGATAAAGACATAGAAAACAAAGCAAATCTAAAATTTCACGTCAATCGGACTGATGATGCCCCAGAAAACGGCTATCAAGTTCCGACCAAAACTAGGAAATTCCTCCATAGGATTAACAATTATTAACAATTTTTTTCTAAAAAGAATAAATTTTTTTTTTAAGAAATGCTAATGAAAACCTAGAAAATAAAGCGAATCTTAAATTTCACTTCAATCGGACTGGTGATGCCTCTGAAAACTAACCTAAATAAAAAATCGAAGAACACCCAAAAACGTGAATAACCTTTCCAGTTGTCAAAAACAAACCACTAATCCAAAATGGCTGATAATGCTAACATATGATAAACATATGTGTACCAACATAACAAAAAAAAATCGATGATCGAATGTACACAGCCCGCGAAAATTCAAAATTCATCTTTTCTTTTGAACACACCTCGTACCTATTTCAATATATGAAATTCGTAAATACACGTCGAGGTCAATATATTACTTCCAGACAACGAAGGAGTCCTCAAGTGAAATATAATTAATATTAAATCACCGTTTTTTATCGTATCATACCCACTTGAATCGTGCAAAAAAGCATTTCAAAATAACGACTGCGAATTTCGATATATTTTTTAGGAGGTATTTTAAATAATACCCCCTAATCGATTCTGTTTTGGGAAAATGTCCTTCTCTTAGATTATGTCGTACCTCTTTGTTTTAATTTTACGTAATTAAGAACAAAATGATACTAGGTAATTGCGTGTCTCAACATTTCTTTAGATTTTTAATATTTATCAGAATAATAAGATGTTGCTTGTAAATTGTATGGAACCTTTTTAAACCTTTATGTAGGTATTCTTATAGTTACAAATCTGAACTTTTATTCACTTTTAATTATTAATTATTTTTATTGAGATTTAAAAACCTCAGTTTAATATTTAATGATTGTAGAAAATAATATTAACATAACCCAAATGATATATGAAAACGGAAAAAAAAGACAGAAAATAAAAAGATTTCAGTCGCATCTGGGACTCAAACCCAGTTCCTCTGACTTAGCTAATGATACCAGTTCAATTTATGCCATCTTCATCGATATCATATATTAAATTGAAAATTTGTTAATATTATTCTCCATTTTTTATCCCATGTTATTGGCAGCTACCTTTATAATGATTACAAAGTTTCTAAGGAACACAATGGCCAGTTCAATTTATATCGATGTCATATTTCCGTTTTCATATTTCATTTGGGTTATGTTAATATTATTTTCTACAATTTAGAACTTTTATGTTCAGAGAAATAACTAGTATTGGAAAAATTCACGGTACGCTCCTACCTTGTATTTTTCTGCAAAACATAAAAAATTACCATTCGTAGCAGCACAATATTTTACGGGCTTCCATATAAAAAAAAACAAGCGGAAAGTAAAGTGGTAAAAATCGCACGGAACCGAAAGGAATTTTATGTTTAGAAAATCATTCACCTTGGCCGGCGCTAATACTTGGCGGACCAAAAACATCATAAAACTCTTTATTACTCAATTCTTTTATTGGCCTGCAAATGTCACCGGTTAATGCCTGGAAACCTGCAAAATAATATTACACGGGGTTTAGGAATGTATTGGTCTTCCAAATAAATTATTCCACTGTCTTTAACAACCCTCCACACTAGACGAATTCTTGTACGGAGTATTAGAAATTCATAGATTCGATCGTAGATCTAAATTATAAATGGCCAAAAATATCACGAAGATAGCTCATTAAGCTTTTAACGTTTTCCAGTTACATCGGGGATTCGACTGAATAGCGTATTTTCATTGGTTTTACGATGGCATTTTATTTTAATGTTTAGGATTGAATTTTCCATAATGATTTTAAATGTGCCATTTTTGATTTGGCGCCAAAACGATATGTTCGTTTTGTTCGTGAATATGGCGTTGTTGACGTCTCGTCGACCAACGTCAGTGACAGCCGTCTTACCAGCCAGTGGCGTGATCTACATCATAATGACGTTATAGCCAGTTCGAAAAGTTTCGAAATGCGCACTATTAGACCACTTTTAAAATAAATAATTATGAATAAAAATTACACATTTTTAGTGCGATCATCAGAATCAAAAATATGTAGTTTAAATCTTCCACACATTTTCAACGGTATCCAGAGTAAAATATCACAGTATTAAAAATGTATTAAAACAGCTTAAATCTTCAAATGAAGCTCGTACAAGAATTGGGTCTCTATTATGGAAGATCATTGTACCACGAAGTAGCCATTCTGTGGCTGGAAAATATTTCAATCTTCTTCCCCCCGTGTGGAAACTTGCCGACTTGCCTCAATATCTATCAATTTAATATCTCTCAAATAAAACTAAATGTGCAGACTAAATTTTCATGGTTGCAATCGAATTAGTTTATTTTGAAATCTATTCGTAATTTATTCCATTGATTTCCGGTTCCCGTGTATATAATATTCTTTTGCCTTGAATGTCATACATTCGTGTTTATTGTAGTTAGAACGGAGAATGTCATAAAACAGAAATGCACGGAGTGAGTAATTCCATGAATGACAAATGCGAATTCAGAAATAAAATTTGCCCTATAAAATAATGTAAATGATTGTGTTTATTTATTTTAATATGATATCGTTTTTCGTCTTTTACGTCTTATTCTGGAAGGGTCAGAGATTCAAAGATTTGTGTGGATTTTTATAGGACTCTCTTACGTAACCATTGGTGAGCTCGTTCGTGGGAGATCTCACCTTTCTCTGATGTAAAAGTTTTTAGTTTAAGTATCAAAATTTTCTAACCGCTGAGACTTTTCATATAAGTTAGATAATTTAAAGTCGAACTGACCACTGGAAACTTTGTGAGGAAGTTCGTTACACCAATGTATCAACATCAAGGGAAATTGAACGCCATTACTACAAACCTTACGTAACATTCTCTCTGAAGTTTAGCTTCTTCAGGATTGAGAGTTGCGATCTCTAGGATAGGATAGGTAGGTTACTCACGATCAAAGGAATTTAATGATTCTTTTGAAAACGATCGTAATCTCTGTATAATTGATATTATTTTGTCCTAAGTATGGTTCAAAGAATTTTTAGCCCTTGCTTTTAACACCAAAATTTATAATATGCAGCAAACTGGTTTTAGGTTAAGTAAACTTCAATGTTAAATCAATCAATACTATTCACACAATATGGATCATTTTACATAGGCTAGATCCATTCCCTTCCATTAATTTAAATCATTGAGACACGTGAGTGAAAACCTATTATTAGTTAAGTATTTATGTATATTTGCCATATGTGATAATTATTGTAAACTATTAGTTGTCCAAATAAAATAAAATAAGTATTATATGGGGATTATTATAGTTTATACCTATGAATCTTTTCTTGGTCGTGCGGAAATTCCACGGTCACCCGATAGACAATTTTTTTCGCTGAGCTAATGCTCTGTTAACCATCCTCATTTTACGACGAATAACTGAAATGAATCGTAAAATCGTTTAGTTCATATAATTGGTTTTCAAAATAGTCAAGCTTTATTGAAACCACCAGAAACAAATCGTTGCTATAATCGAATATGATTATTTTATTAAATAAAAAACTTTGTTTTAAACCACGAATACGTTTTATTTTTCGCCAACCATCTTTGCTAAGGTCAAGCTTTGTCAAATTACCGGATAACCTACTTAATAATCAAACAAATTTATCCAACAGCCCGATTTGAAACTTGTTTCTTGTCAATCTTATCCAGCATATAAATTATTAACTTGCACCTCATATGTCGTTATGGATACCGTTGTTATGTTGCCTCAGTCACCTGTTTAATTACTATTATGTAATCAAGTAGTCTATTTTCCATTAATAGCTGCTCTTTATTGTATAAATATTGTAGGGTTATCTCTCTTTAATGACTTCATTACGTTCCCATTACACTGTTCTATTAACTATCTATTATTATTAATATTTGTTAATTTTGTTTCCCTTTTATACATAATACTTTTCCATTGTTGTGTCCCTCTATTTTTTTTCTCTTTTCTCCCTCTTTTGTATTATAATTCACTTGCTTGTATTCTGTAACTATATATAACCGATAACTCTGTATTATTCTTTATAGTTGTTATATTTGCCCTAAAAAAGCTTGACCTAAACGAAACCGGTTGACGAAAAATATTATATATTCGTGGTTTATAACAGAGTGTTTGTTTTATTTAATACTAGCTGGTGTATACCCGGTCTTGCTCAGAATTTTTCACTTGTCATTAGGGTGCCATAAGTGATTTGACAGCGAAAGTAACTATCTCCAAATAAAGAAAAATTCATTTGAATATTTTATTTCATTCCAAACGTTTATTTTTTCAAAATATACCTAAATCATGCAGTTCTTAAGTAGGTAGCTACTCGTGTTGTCCATTTTTAAAATATTCTACATAAAAAACCTTTTTCTTTTGAATATGCAATCTGTGGCTAACCAGAGTGTTATATCTATGGGCTAACATAAATAAAACATGACGGGTTCAATGTTTTTCATACCAATTTTAAAACGTCATAGCAACAGTTATAGATATTGGATTTCATTCAAACTACTTTCCAAACCTTCCTGGCACTAATAAAAAATAAAAAAAGTGCTATTTTCAGGGAAACCGGTAGAGTAATTTTCGAAAACATCAAGGACAAATAAACAAACAAACTTACATTGATTTTTTTTATACATAGATGATGTCAAACCACAAAGTGATTGCTTCTTATGTAAATATGGTTATTTTAAGACACCCACTCATAATCACAAACAGTAAACATCCTATATACTCGTACACATCTATTTTATTTATTCTTTCTTTATGAGCGTGAATATAATATGATGTTCTCACATTATTAATAACCTTGCCACGAACCGAGAACTTTCCAAATTCACAACGAGTCATATAAAACACCACTCTACCTATAAAACTATAAATTTTCAAAACGTGATTAAATAATAATAATGTTGTATTGTTTATAAACTTATTTCATTACCCGAAATGTTCCGTTCAATTAAAATATTCCCTCAAACCTTTAAGAAATAGACGAAGCAGCTTAAAGCCATAAATAAATTCTGAAGAATATATTCTTGAAACGCCTGTCTAATTATCAGAGATTGAAATCATTCAAAAACTTTCTGGAACAACAAATTAATTTTCGATTTACGGGAATCAAAGAGTCGTTATCGATTGAATACTCAACACATTTATCAAAAGCCCGTTTAATAATCATCGAAGTTGCTCAGTTTTCGGCAAAATATTCATTACCTCGATAATGGCTCCTGATAAAGAAACGAGACTCGAAGTAAATTGAGCGTTTTGTTTTTCGAGCCATTCAAATAATTTTGTTTTAGGGTTCTCAAAAGGTAGGTGTGATCTCTGATGAAATCTACGGTTTATGAATATAATTCGGGGTTTCACGTCTTTCCGTGCCTTGTTAATAAAGAAGTTGAGCAGTTAAAGACCCGAGATGTTTGAATTTGAGAAAGATTTTAAAATAAAACGTTAATGGGGTCTTATTTCGAGTTTGTGTATTTCGGTTGATGGTGGAATAAAAACAATTTGCGAATGCTTTATGTATTTAATAAGATAATAAAGACGAACAAGGTACTTCATTTCAAATTACTTTGTGAAACCTTCACAGTCGTTATATTCAGGAACCTACAATATATTTAGTAGATATTAACACATTTTTTCATTTCATCAAATTTTGACGAAAAGGAATAACACCCCCTTAAAAGTTACGGTAATGACTTTTTTTGTCATTTTGAGTAAGTGGTTATCAAAAAAGTTACAATATCTGTATTATAAACCGTAATATTATCACTATAAATAGTAGTGGCATTTACTTATTGCTTGTAAGATAGCTAATATTGGTCCAGGGTGACATTGGGAGTACGAGTGTGGTACCCAATTCACGTGAGTACTGTTCAATTTATGCATTTACTATTCCAAACTGTATTTTATTCTAATGATGTACCCTCTTGAAATAATTATGAACATAGGGGATTATTTACCTTTGCAATGAAACCGTTAGTAATATAATTTTCATTTAAATTTTTAGTTAAAATTTTCAATTCAATTTTTAGTTAAAATATTCAATTATATTTTTAATGCTGTATTTAAAAAAATGCATATTAACATATTTCAATGCTTTGTCGTTAAAAAAAATTAAAAACACACATTCTTAAGAGTTTTGACTTATCCCTAGGCTGGGTCCTGAGTTTTCGATATATGGGGCGTTAAATAATGATTTTTAATTTAATTTAGTCATTTGATAAGTTTTTATTATTGTTTACATATCACTTACTACAAAATGTATATACTTCTCACATAACCAAAAGCTACCGGAGCTCAACTTATGGAGAGTAAAACAATAAGTAAAAAATAATGTATTATGTTATAATTATATAATTTCTTGTAACTAATAAATAGAATAATTAATTAAATAAATATCAAATGCAAAATTGAAAAAAAAAATTAAAAGCTCGTCGATATTTGACATTTCTAACATGTATTTTTTCAAATAAAAATTGAATTAATCATTATCAACACAAACAGTTAACCAATTATCAACCTATAATTGTAAAAATATAATAATGCGTTAAAATATTTGAAATGATTTTATTCTCACTATATATCGTCAGTTTATTTTAAATGCGAATCTATTCGGACTTGTGACAAAGAAATTCAACTAATCTACTCAGACTTGTAACAAAGAAATTCAATTAATCTATTCAGACTTGTAACGAAGAAATTCAACTAATCTATTCATACTTATGATAAAGAAATTCAACTAATCTATTTAGACTTGTGACAAAGAAATTCAACTAATCTATTCAGACTTGTGATATAGGAATTCAACTAATACATACACATATTACTATAGAGAATAAAAATGATTTTTTTTAACCATTGAAATTTATTTGATTTTAGGAATAACTTATTAAAGCTATAAACTTCATTGTAATATAATTTTAATCATTGAAGATAATATTAACAACTCTCAAAACTAAACATGAAACCGAAAAGATACAGAAAAGAAAAAGGCAATGGTAGCAGCTGGGACTCGAACTCTGGACCTCATGGTTTATCCGGGACCTTGCGCTCCAACCCACTGAGCTACAGTTACTGTAATCTGTCGCGTCATTTTTGGCGGTAACATATTTCGATTTCTAAGAGCTGTCAATATCATCATCAAGTAATTCCCATATATTTTTATCTGCTACCCTTTTATCATATCAATATATTTATATAGTGTATGATAGATAGTGTCTCGGATATAATAACCATCAGATTTTTTATATGTATGATTATTTAAGGATATTCCATAAGGTCCTGGGTTCCAGTCCGAGTAGCTACCATTGCCTTTTTCTTTTCTTTATCTTTTCGGTTTCATGTTTCATTTTGAGAGTTGTTAAAATTATCTTCAATGATTAAATATAATATTTTTGACTTTACTTTACGTATTGAACTTTATAGCTTATGTTAATATCTTTTATAAAATGAGCATTTTGTCACTATTAACTGCAATAAAGTTAACAAATGGCAGGTATTACCATCTACCTTTTGAGGCACATTATTTTCCATCAATAATATGACATCACACAGGTCTCCGACGTCTCACGAAAACAGAGACGATTAATAACAGTTATCCTGCAACTTGTAGATATAATATAATTTGACATAATACACGAAACACCCGGAGGAAGTGACATTGCAACAGATGCAAGTGACGTCTGGATACGTGATTGTGTTCTGGTATTATTATTAATATTGCAAATGTGATATATTGCAAAAGCTCGTACAAGTGTTCAGAGTTTAGTTTCTTCTGAAAATATAATAATTTAAGATTACTTAAATTGGAATACATTTTTTTCCCAGAAGATAGATACTTAAATATATTAGTGATTTTATTTGAGTGATATTCACGTTCGAATGAATAGGTTAATAAATAAATTAAAAATTATTTTGTATTCACCACTTTATTAATATACACATACCTACAGGTTTCGAAAGATTTTTTTATTAGGAATATGTAGAATACATAAGAAATAATAAAATAAAATAATAAATAATAATAAAAGTAATTTATAAACACTCCTAGTAATATTAATCTTGAAACTAACTTGCTGATTCAAATGATTGTTCATTGAATTCGACTTTTTATATTGAATCAAAAATAGGCTTGATGGCGGGGACATAGAATCCAGATTATTATCTGATCATCTCCTGGAAAGGAAAAAGCTAAATTTTCTCCGATATACTCCTTCGATGTGAACTAGTTAGTCAAATTTAATCGACCTTTGTATTAATTACCTTTGCGCTTTCAAACGAAGAAAAAAAACAACATCACAATAATTCTCGAAGACAAGGAATTTGTGAACAGAATCGAAAATCACACAATGCAACTATTTATTATACTTAAGTTATATATTGAGAAAATTAATTCTTCAGCCTACATACAATATATAAGAACAGAGGCAAATATAAACGCAGCCAAATAAGCTGCATACTTTCAAATCTTTAACCCACACAGTTTATGGGTTCGGGGGTTTAGAGTGTTTTCTAACTACGGATAAGAGCGACACTTTAACAATAATACATTCATGTGTATGAGTAGATTCGTATTAAAGAATCGTCACACAATAATAATATCTTCATTGTAATTAAATTTAACTATAACTAAAAGATGTGTATAATATAATAATGTAAGTATATAGTGGTTTATAAAAAATAGAAAATAATATAATATCAGTTTTAGTTGAAGTTTCACATAACCCGCCTCACTAGGCTAGCCTGTGTTGAGGCAGTAATTTTGCCAATCATTTTATCATTTTAAAATACCTATGAATATACACTTATATGAAGATATGCTTCGTAAATCGTTGAACCAATAATTTCGAATTTGGGTGAGTGCACCGGTAAATGCCCTATAATTACTTTTATTCCAATTTTTTACATTGTGTTTGAATATTTTTTGTGAATCATATTTTTAATATACTACTAAACATACGCATATATACAAGCATAAACTTTTTTGTATATTTTTATCGAAATAATCGTCTTTTGTGAAAATTAACCGTGAATGAAACAAATCATATAGACTATACTCGTTCTATGTAGCAGTTTTTATGTCTGCAGCAAATGGTTGAAAAATATTTTTAAAAATGTAATTTATAATGCAGTAGAAAGCTACTAAAATTTTGGTTGCAAGGTTAATCATGAATCATAACCTGATTTGGTTGGTATTTCAAGATTGGAAAGAAAAAAAAACAGCTTGTAACAAAAATTACGCAGTGAAAGGGTAACATAACCTTTTATTGTAATGCATAAAAAGTTCTGGCCATTCGCTAAAATTAGCCTTTAACAATTCTGGTAAGAACCGCGAGAGCGGAAAGGTTTTGATTTATGCTCGTAATTTCAATACGCCCGTAAAGATTTCTAATTTCTTTTTGAGATGGACGTAATGTTCCCCTTTTATTTCCTACGATTTATCGTCTCTTACATAATATAAACGGCCGAAATGCTCACGGGGGCAAAAGTAAAACGGAAAGTAAAACAGGCTGTCCCATGTTTGTCAATAAAGGAAGTATTCTTTTTCTATGGTATGGACTGAATAGACTGGGTGGAACAGGAATACTCAGGAATATAACATAACTAACTACAGCACGTTCCAGAGTGGAAGATACTCTCAGTATCGCCCTGGTGAAAGACCACCATTCAGAATTGAAACGTTGCTTGAAATGGCTTTTAACCGTGTTTGGTGACGAGATCTGAATAGCCAGGTATTTCCCCACCTTCTCCTTCCCCTCCTCAATACCTTCAGCCTCACAACATTCGCCAATTGCGAATGCCATAGCCTCACTGGCTCCAGACGGTTGGGAGCATTTGGGACTCTTGTGCGGTATTCATGTAAAAAAAAAAAGTATTAAAAAAAAACATTCCCATCTTCCAATGTATTTGTTTAGTTTAGATGGGTGCTGTTTGTCGGTTCTTCGTCGGAGGACGCATTCAGAATTAGACTGGTTTGTTGAGAGAAACGGCTGCGCTGCCTATTTCACACATAATTTAATTTTGGATTTCAGGCCAAAATATCCAAACTGAATGATATATTTCTTTCATTGAAGGTTTAGTAAATATCGGATGAGAAGTATTTTATTTATTTTTGTTTTAAATTATGAAGTACATGAATTACATGCCATGGAGTAAAAAAATCAATTTCTGTAATTTTAGAGGCAACTTAGAAAATTATTGCACATTTTTTAAATTTTCGTAAATAAAAAATATAAAAACAAAACATTAAAAAAAAACGTTTTTTCAGGTCGATATTTTAAATTATGTACGGCAAATATGTGTTCTGACGTAAATTGGTCGTTTTTTAAATTTAATTTAAAGTCCACCATAATGCTTATTTTTACATTTCACTATATGTTCGTGAATGGGGTAACACTTTTTTTTAAATCACCGTTAGCCCCCAATTAATTCTTAAGGGTGCCTCTAAAATCGCGAAAAATCTATTCCTTTAATGGCCTATACTCCATACTGTAAACAAAAATAAATAAATTACTTCTCATCCGTACTAGATATTTACAATACTTTTTGATGAAAAAAAAGATCATTAGATTTGGGTGAGTATTTTGGCCTCAAATCCAAAATAAAGTTTTGTATGAAACAGGCCGCCCAGCCGTTCCTCTTAAGAGTCGGTCACGGAGTGTGTATTAAAGTAATTCAATTAAATGAATAACTAGTCGTAATCACGGTGGTTAGTTCACAGAATTATTATCGTTAGTTACGTTTATTATTTTAATGTTTGAAGATAAATATTTGATGGGTTAAGTTAAATTACTTTATTATTTATTTGACATCGTTTTTCAATACCCACTGGATTTGAAGTTTAAGACTTTTTGCGATATCAAGTGTTTGTCGTGAGACTCGCATTAATACACCGTTAAATTAACATGAAAAGATGCTGACAATCATAAATTCTATTATCGATGTGTACTAGTCCTGTTACAGCAACGAAAATTATCGCTGTGCTTTACTTTGAAATCGTATTAATTATGCATTCCTTCCAATTTTATTACTACAACATCCTTGCCTAAACATAATAAGTGATTCCTACAAGAGGAAAAAATTTGGTCAATAAGGAAATGTTGACATTTACAACATTTCATGTATTTGAACGAGGTATCTACATGTATCGATTTACTCTGTATTGTTGTTTCGTAGCGTTTTCCCAGAAATCATAAAAAAAATTCTGACATGAAATAAAACCGAGTGGAATTCTCCTACTTAGCGTATTTCGTGAAAGTGGGTAGTAATCGATTTTAGCGAAAAGAAGTGATTCATTCCGTTATTATTTACTAGAAAAACTTACAGATTAATTAACATGGAATTATCAAGCAATTTAAAAGGAATAATATTTTCTTCTTTCTTCAGTAAATGTATAAATTCTTTGTGGTTTCATTATTAAAGAAATTAATAAGAATTAAAAAAAGAAAAATTAATAATAATATAAAAATACAGAATTACAAAAAATAATAACTAATTATTTTTTTATGTCTTATTATTTATCTATAATTATTTAAGAATCATTATTTAATTTTCTTGATTTTATTTATATGAATAACACAACTAATTTAATTTTTAAATTTGTATTACAAATTTACTATTTTATAATAAAAGAAGAATTATTTTTACATTTTTAATTAATTACTTTTATCACTTATTTTTAATTTTTGTTTAAGTTTGTAATTTGTTTATTATTACACAATTATTTGTCTATACTTGTTATTATTTTTTTCTACACTGTGTATCCAGATGATACATTATACAGTGGTGTACGCAAAATAATAATTATTAATTTTATTTTATTTGGGAAACCATACAGTTATAATATAATATATTTTTTTACAGAATTAGTTGATACTTTGTTGCATAAAACAGTGAAGTTTAAAAAGAATAAAATTGCCAAATGGTAAAATAAATAGAAAGAGAATAAAAAATATCAAAATTTGGAAGTGTAATTAAAAAAAGAAGAAAAACCTAGTAAAAAAAAATATTTACATATATAACGTAAAATCCAATTACTAAAATACATTTTAAATCTTAAAATGAAAGTAATATAACACACAGCAGGGATGGGGAGTTATGACCAACGTTGCGATTTGATTTTTTCTGATATGAATTTACTAAATTATCCTGAGGATAAAAATGGATTTATCAATGCTCTTTATGACAACTTAAAAGGCATTTCTCTCAAGTCATCTAGCAACTAACTAATCAAAATTACACCAACCAGACGGGTATCATCGTGTACGAATTTCAAATACTACCTACATAAATAATCCTACGAGGAGGTTGATTATTGCGAAATTTTGTTAGACTTGTACAATTTTATTTAAGAATTATTTTATGTGATTTATACTTAGTTTATTAGATAAAACCACGTGAAACCTACAGAAACTACAGCTGAAAAGTGTGGTGGTGTAAATATGTAGATATTATTAATAAATACACACCACAAACTATTTGAATTTAATAATAAAAACTTCAAAATTCGAGCATTACCTTAAACTAAAACAATTTAATTTGCATACCTCCATACGGTAAGATAAGATCAAAAGTAATAACGGTTTCGCAGGAGAGCAGAATAACAAAGAAGGCGATGTACGTACGAAGCGAAGAGCTAAACAGCGCCCATGAAATAAACGATAGAGCGAGTCGTGCCGTACCCGAAACACTTGTTCCGGACGCCACCGGACGCAGCTGGAATACCGGACACATTCCGGACATACTCCGGACATATTCCGGCCGAGTCAGCGCCAGGGCGGGCGGGCATTCCTCGGACGGGTCGGGGGAACATCGACACGCTCAGGTAATTGAGTTGCGGTGTGCTCACACCTTTATCGGGCGGCAGACGGTTCTGAGTCGAAGCCGAGGTGTGGGCGAGCCGTCGCGACGCGTCGGTGAAATGGTGCACTTTTTTTAAGGCGATTGAAAACAGCATAGTAAAGTTGAAGCGGGAAACTCGGTTTTGGAAAAATATGTTTTTGCATGCGCGTGAATAAGTGAGCGAAGAATATAAATAATACACCTATGTAATAAGAGTAACTGAGGTCGAGCAAGGAAGGGTTGAGGACCCGTTTTTACGAAAATATGATTTGGGTGTGCAAGTGGGAAAGGAATAGAGGAATATGGCCCGGTATTTCAGAAATTTTTAGTAATGGTTTCAGTTAGATTATCTTGTTACGGTTCTTACCAGAGAACAACTTGATGAACAGAAACATTTATGATAGGCAGCTTAAGGAAGAACTGAAATTCCGGGTCTATATGGTGGAAAACAGTTTCATAAACAGAACAATGTTTAATATTTAACCATTCAAAATACGAGAACATTATTTAGTTTTTCGCTGGTAGCAAGCAATCACTTAATGAAATGATATTTCATACTTTGCATGAACCACTTCTTAATGACTGGTCCCGACTAAGTTACCTCGGAGAAGTATTATACTATAATCAAGTGATTATATAGTTTTATTCACAACTCCAATAACACTTGAAATTGCTTTAGCTATGCTTAGTAAAATCATTTGAATAACAAGTCGGGTACTTTTCAACTTCCTGATTCGCATTCTCCTTTTATTTTCTACATCGTTCAGAACTACATATCCAAAATGGGAATGTTATAGGGTTATTGGAGCTCTTGAGCGTTGTAAAAAAATATTTTTAAGGCTCGTACAATGTAAATGTAAAAAAAATAACTTAGTCCCTCGGGTTTCCGAAATTTGTTTACATCTCAGTTATAATGATCTGCCACATTGATAATTTTATCGTGAAATGTTTTCGAGTGTCATTCATCAACCTCAAATAAAAACGCAAATTTAAGACCTTTTTAAAAGGAGATGAATAGAAGTTAATGTTAAAAATTGATAAAAGTATATATTTTTCATTTTTGAGTCGTTTACCCATTTTTTAATGTAAATCTTAGTAGCATGACTTTATATGAAACTAAAAAAACATATGTATTTACACAAACGTATTACAAGGATAATTGTCTCTTTTTTTATGTTTCATATAAAAAATTATTTAAAATAAATCGACAAGTTCAAGCACACATTCACAATGCGGACATTCTTCACGTCGGCCGGAACAATTTTTGAAAGCGATATAACCAGTATTTTTAAACCAATTTTAAATAAGAACTGGTAAAAATACGTTAATTACGGTTTTAAAAAAAAATCAAAACACTGCATTTGTGAGACAATTTAACAAAACAAACGACAAAATTTCAGATTTTTTTTAAATATACCTAAACTCTATTGCGATCGACATTTCCCATACAATTTACGCGTTGAAAAATGACGCGCTACACGAAAACGTTTACAAATCTTACATTTATGAATTTTTACTACAGAATGTTCCAATTACATAAATACATAGTTGAAAACGTCATTCAAAATGTACAATACCGTTCCAAAATCGTAACGATTTTATGAATCACTGGCTGATGTGTAACCGGCAAACATTCATTTGAATATTTATTTCATTCCAAACGTTTTTTTTTCCAAAATATATCTAAATCATAAAGTTCTCGTGTTTTCCCTTTTGAAAATATTGTCCCCAAAAAAAACTTCTTCTTTTGAATATGCAACCTGTGGCTAACCAGAGTGTCATATCTATGAGCTAACCTAAATAAAACATGACGGGTTCAATGTTTTTCATACTAATTTTAAAACGTTATTGCAACAGTTTTACATATTGGATTTCATTCAAACTAATTTCTAAACCTTTCCGGCGCTAATAAAAAACAAACTGTGCTATTTTAAGCGAAACCGGTTAAGTAATTTTCTAGAAAATCGAGGACAAACAAACAAACTTACATTTTTATTTATATACGAGTATATAGTGGAAGTTTCACAATAATAAATTTCACAAATGAAAACAAAAATATTACAAATGGGCAATTAACATATTGTTTTTTTTTTTAAATAATAACATAGTTAACTAGACATTTTGAGTAAATTGAAGCACAAAATTCAATAGCTGCCATACATCTCGGTGAACGGCGCATGTAAAGACAAGCGATTGAGATCGACTGCTTTTGGGTATTTATCATAAGTATTCGGAAGAGTTTATTGTTAACCTTTTAATGCAAAAGGGAGCATAATTCAGCTTAAATCATATATCTAACCGTAATACAAAAGGAGATATGTACGACTTTTATGGGTCTGTCTTAGTAGGTAGACTCGACTGGTTTTGATATTTGGTGGCATTTACGACACTCGAATACCCAAGGGGTTAAAGTCTTGAAAACTATTAAATGATTTAGAGTTATTCTGTATTAATCACTATTTATGAACTAAATATCAACATATTTTTAAACCAATGGTTCTCTCGTCAGGATACAATTAATAGAAAAAATAACGACATAAGCATAGACAAATTTAAAAAAAAAACAAAAAAAAATTCCAATACGTGATGAGATAAGGTAAATAATTGAGTATTAATTTAAAAAAGAATTAAATAAGATGAAAAACTTATTATTAAGCGCTCATTATTTTATTTATATTAGAAAATAGAAGATTTAACAAATCATGGCACAACTAAAGATTTTAAATTAACATAATTATTATGAATATAGGTATTAAAGTGAAAATAAATTTAAGAGATGATAAATATATTTATATAAAATAAAATTTCCTTGAAAACGATGCCACAAAGTGATTATCGTAATTGAAAAACTTGTAAACTCTATTTCAGCATTAGAAAACATTTTACAACTCTGTAATAAGTAAAATAACAAATTGCATCATCAATTAAAACTTGACCGAACATATGACTCATAAGAAATGGGTAGGTTTTCAATAGCTATCTGCAAACGATTAACATGGTAGGTTAAAAATTGTTTCACCACAAATAAAAACAAAAATTCTGATTCAATTTGGGAATTCCAATAAAATTGTCGGTCAATACTTAAGTCATATTTTTCCCCAAACTGATAAGATTTTTTTCGCTTGTTGGGTTTTCTATCAACAAAATATTTGGCGTGTCCCGCATGCATAACCGTAACCCGATACAGTATTTTTTTTATTTATAAGAATTCAAATCCTGCGGCGGACCTTGCCGAATTCCTACAGGGTTTTATAGCATCGTAAAGTGAAATCTCCCAACCCGCTTATGACGTTACAAATCGTTCTAATAAACGCGTTTAGCGGAGTTACTGCTTCCAGTAGAACAACGTCAAAATATTTTCACCAAATCGCTTTCCATGGCCGGTTTTATTGGTTTCCCCCGCGATGAAATGGCTACCAACGCAGGAAAGTTGGCATTTTTATTCGGGGGGTGTTTAAAATAAGAGAATGCGTTGTTGTGTTCGGTAACTCTATAAACTACAACAAGCTATATTATCGCCATCTAGCAGCCCGAGTTATACGAATTGGCTTTTTCATACACTTTAATAGATTTTCTGTGAATTTACGTCTATGATATTTGATTTTTTTACTTATTCTTAAATTTAAATATAAAAATAAAAACATTAGCCACTCATCTCACTAGGACAACATTCCTCTGTTGAGATAAGCGACTTTACAATTTAATAATAATCAGTAAATAGTAATAAGTACATAATAATAAAAAGAGGTAAATAATAATAAGTAAATAAAATTACGTAAATGGTAATAAGTACATAATAATAAAAATAAAAATAGGTAAATAATAATATGTAAATAAAATTATGTGAATAGTAGTAAATAAATAGACGCATAGCTTTGTCAAAATACTGGCAACATGCTACGCTACTGCCTCTAGCGGCCCGGGCTATAAGCTTCCATATTGTATTGCCATTGTAATAAATATATTTTTTTAAAGCAATTTAGACAGTGAGCGAGCAGGAGGCTTTAAGTGTTAATACAATTCTAATAGCCCCTTTGAGCAAATAAGGAGTAAAATCACATGGAGGTTACCTAATATTTATTTTTAGATTTTTCGTTTGATACTCGTATAAGTGTATATTTCACGGAAAATCTATTTAAATGTATGAAAAAAACAATTCGTAGAACTCGGGCGGCTAGAGGGCGCTTGTGTAGCATGTTGACATCTTAATGTATGGTAAATGTCAGGAGCTACGCGTATTATTATATTTTTACGGTATTTGTTCAGTTTTAATACAGCATTTTTTTGTTTCTCCGGATTTCCTTCACTGAATCTTTAAAGTGCCGTCTTTAATCTCATTTTCTGTTATTATTTAGTTATTGCACCCAAATAAATAAGAGAATCTAGCGGAGGGTGAAGGATTAATAATGTATTTACAATTAAAACTCATAATTCTAAATTCACAATTTTTCGAAAAAGTAATAGTAAGTACATAAACTTTATTTTAACCACAGTTTAAAAAAAAACATAAATTATTTACCCACATGACATTACTTCATTTTCAATTTATAATATAGTCATTTCACTACAACTAACTTTTTAAGAAACTAACAAACTTTCTAATTAACTAACTAACTTTCTAACTAACTAACTTTGTAACTAACTATCTTTCTAACTTACTAACTTACTTTCTAATTAACTAATTAACTGACTGACTGACTCACTGATTGATTGACTGACTGGCTAACTCACTAACTTTTTAACTAACTAACTAACCATGACGCCGTTTCGCGGCAGTGGTAGGCAGAGAGTATATACCGCTACACAACACACTCTGTCTCGGTAAATACTCCTTGCTTCACTCACATTCATATATACTCTTCTGTTATTCTGACTCTTGACATGTTCCGACTCACTTGACCGTGCCATGCCTACCTCCGGCGTGTCCGACTTCTTCTACCATTGATTATCGCGTCATATATTTTCCTTACATCCTTTCTTCGTTCGTCTGCTCTAAACGCCCAAACCACCTAAGCGTCTCTTTCTCGAACTTAACATTACGTTTACATCAGTCTTGATTTATTTCCGGACCTTTTCGTTTTTAACACGACCATACAAAGTTTTACCACTTATTAAATACGCTCCAGAGATCTCATTTCTACAGCATTCAGTCTACTTTCACTCTTCCTCTGTTAATACTTCCATGACGCAATGCCATACAGCAGGTTGGTAATAGACCATACATTTCACGATTACATAATTCCATAGCTTTTTCCTTCGTCTAAAACGTCTTGTCGGAAAAAAATATTATGATATCCTAATAAATAGTTTGGTATTATTTGCCTAAACTATCGTGTTATGCGCATTTTACAAATTAAGTACATGGCCATGGGGCAAAAGCTTGTGATCGAGTGGACAAAGCGTCTTTCATCATTTCTTCCACTTAAGAGGAACGGCTGCGCGGCCTCTTTCATACAAAACTTAATTTTGGATTTGAGGCCAAAATACTCATCCAAAACCTGATCCTTTTCTTCATCAAAAAATATAGTAAATATCTAGTACGGATTAGAAGTTATTTATTAATTGATAAACTAAAGTTCTTTAAAACTTAAGACAAGATTTTGTGCATAGTGCAAAGGGTAACAATTATTATTTTTATAAACAATAATTATTAATCTAAAACACTCATCCAAATTGAAAAAACCTTCCGAGCAAAGATAAATGTCGCCGGCAGGACTCGAACCCGCACCTTTCTAATGTCCGGTCAGATGCTCTACCGTTGAGCTACGTCGGCTTATCGCAAACCCGCCAAGTTAATCAATATATACTAGTGTTCCATTCAATAATTACTGTTTTTATTATATTTTCACCTGTAAACAACCAACTTTATTAGTATGAGAGAGGCTTGTAACGGCTAAATCTTTATTTTTGTTTTACATTATGAAATATAGGCCATTAAAGGAGTTAATTTTTCGCGATTTTAGAGGCACCCTTAACAATTATTGGGAGGCTAACGGTGATTTAAAAAAAAAGTTTTACCCCGTCTGCTTAAAATAATTATTATGGTCGACTTTAAATTAAATTAAAAACGACCAATTTACGTTTGAACAGAAATTTGCCGTACATAATTTAAAATATAAACTGGAAAAAAGTTTTTTTACTTTTGTTTATATAGCAAATATGATAATTTCTTAAAAAAATACGATAAGCCCCCAAATATTTTTTTATGTTGCGTATACTTCATAATTTAAAACAAAAATAAATAAAATAATTCCCATCCGTACAAGATATTTACTAAAACTTTAATTAAAAATATATATATCATTCAGTTTGGATGGGTATTTTGGCCTCAAATCCAAAATTAAGTTATGTTTGAACCAGGCAGAGCAGCCGTTCCTCTTAATTTTACCCGTATATGAATTATGAATGTTTTTAGCATTTCTCATGCAAACGATAAACTAAAAATGTGTTCCTGAGAACTTATCCGCCATAAAGCCGATTTAGCCATCAGTTTTCACCCAATCGTCAAGACGAGCTCTCTACGTTTCTATAACCCTGGATTTTGTAGAAATACAGCAAGCAAATGGGGAAAAGGTCAAACAGTCGATTCGTTAGAAATAAAAGTTATCATACTAACAACTGTGGTCATTCGCCGGAACGTATGAGGAACACATTATTTATTACAAAAAAAATATATTAAGAAAAGGTCATGTATTTTGGTAAAAAATGACGGGATTTTCTACATATTACGTAACGAGATATGTGCGAGTTTTTGGTTTGTTTGTTTGTCGGTAAGTTGCTCGACCGGCATCCAAAGAAAAGGGTTTTCAGGGATGGAAATGAATGTGAAAAAGCTGAAAGAAGTGAGCACCATTTTCATGTAATTATACCATGGGAGCGCAGGTGAAGAATTTTCAAAGCATTTGAGTCGTTCTTGCACGGGGTGGGGTATTTGCGGGTGACAATTATTTGTCAACTAAACGTTTGTAATGCGATTTATTTATACAGTACATCGATTGTGAAAATATCTATCTGGGTGAGAATAATTTAGGAACGGAAGTTTGGAGTAGAAATCCATTTAGCCCAACCGAAATTGCTGAAGAGAAAAACAAGGTGAACAACATACCTTTGTCTTTTAAAACAGTGGTCCCCAACCTTATTGTCGACGCGGACCGGTCAACGTTTGATAATATTACCACGGCCCGCTGAGGGTTGAGGAGGGGGAGGGGGGGGGGGCACACATTGAATATTAATATTTTAGATTGTTTTGATTTAATAATTTTAATTGAAAATACAGTTGCACCGAAAAATGAATATAAAGATATTTAACATTTTAACTTACTAGAACGCTAAATTAATGAGAACCCTGAGCTTGTTTCTTTGTAACGAGATAGTTTCATTTGGGGGTAATATGAGATAATGACACCCGAAGTGTGTTGCTTATGTCCAGTTTATTCTGTTGTTTTGTTTTGGTAGCTGTCATTGCAGAAAACCCTGCTTCACACAGATTGGATGTCGGAAATGGCCATAGGGATTTACGTGCTGTGGTGGCATTCTCAGGGTATTCCACCATGATTTTAATTCCGAACATCGGCAGGGTTATCGTCTCGAACGTAGTTTTAAGGCCGTCATTTGCAATATCCAGCAGTTGATCTTCTTCTTTCGTAGGCATGCTAGATTCGCCTGGTTTGTTGATAATTTTTTAAGCAGGTTCTTGGGCGGCCCGGTACCATTTGATCCACGGGCGTTGGGGACCACTGTTTTGAAACATGTCAACCGGGTGGTTGCCTTTAATGATAATGTTTTTCACCGATGGGTACAGCGTCGAGCAATTTAACTAGTTAGGTCGTCACAAAGACTTCAAAAGACTAGAAAACACGAGAGTCTCAACTGCTCCCAACCGTCTGGAGCCAGTGATACTATGGCAGCCCCGATTGGGGTATGTTACGAGGCTGAAGGCATTGAGAAGGGGACGGAGAAGGGGAAGAAATAAGCTGGGGAAGCACCTGGCTATTCGGATCTGGTCACCAAACACGGCTAAAACCATTTCAAGCAACGTTTCGATTCTGAATGGTGGTCTTTCATCAGGATAATACTGATAGTATCTAACACTCTGGATATACTACAAAATTGCCGCAAATATACTACATTTTATTTTTAATGGATAAATTGTGAAATGACACAATTTAATCAAATTAAATATGCTTGCGTAAGCCGGGATTTGAACCCGCGACCTCCGGATTCGTAGCCAAGGATCGTAACCACTCAACCACGGATACTTTCGAATGTATATATATGTGAAAGTTCTTTAGTTTTCAGAAGTATTCTTACATTAAACCTGATCTCCATATTCTCTACAATTCCAATCAACCATAATACCCACATTTTCAACAAACTACACCTTAAGGCGATGCAATGGGAAGTAACGCAAAATCATGTGTTTTCGGTTTGAGAATTTGATGGCCTAGAGATATCATAGATCATTTAATTAAATAATTCAAGTAGAACATACCTTGGCCTTTCGTATAACCCTTCAATTTTTTGGTGTGTCTTTTGCCTAGAAAAAAATAAAGTATCAGATCTAAAAAAATGTATAAAGTACAAAATATCCTACTCACGAACCCCTTTTCCGATATTGTCGTATTGTTCATTGTGGCAAATTAAATTTTTTAGAATATGACCGTAAAAACGCGCTTTGGTGAAGTTCTTTTTTTGCGTAAATCGAAACATGCGGCCGATGTTAAGCGGGAATTTCGACCTTGTCGCCACGTGCATAAGTAGCGCGTGATTCGTTGGAATTTTAGCAAGCGGATCGCTGGCCTTAATACCCCATTAAAATATACCACACACGGACAAAGATATTTTGAATACTGCGCAATAAAAGTATAAAATCACATGCCTACATCTTCGAAACAAATCACAGAAAATACACCAATACATATAATCAAACTTAAAATTTCGGTTAGGATAACAAAAGGAACAGATTTTTTTGCAACTTTTTTACACCAAATCAAAAATTACCTATTAATATTTTTAAACATAATAATCATTTGTTTTTTTTATACTAATAATTTATAATAATCTTTAACGTAATAATATAATCACTTCACAATATTACCTTATCAAAGACACGTGAAAATCTCAGTACAGGTTCTCCTAAAGAGGTGTTAGCGAAACACTATCAATATATATAAAAATCAATGTAAGTTTGTTTGTTTGTCCTCGATTTTCTCCAAAATTACTGTACAGGTTTCGCTGAAAATATCACAGTTTGTTCTTATTAGTGCCAGAAAGGTTTAGAGAGTTTAAATTAAATCCAATATGTAAAACTGTTGCTATAACGTTATATTGAACGTGGATATGATAAATAAACTCAAGCCTTTCAAAAACGTAAACAAAAATAACAACACGTCAGTTGAACGACCTCTGAAACAAACAAGTTGTCAAAACAACACGTGCAAATAACCAAGTTACGATTTCACAATCAAATTCAATACTAAGCGAGCCAAAGGCCTATATTTCACCATAAACAAGTAAGAATTACACCACAAAATGCAATGATTTAATAACACCTGCAAATAACGTTGCCTGCCACCTATAAAAACTGTACGCACATAGGCACGCGCCGCTATTCCTGCTCACGACTCGGACTAAGTAACATCTCCACTGTAACGTTGCTCCACCGTAAAAATCGACAATCATCATTTACCTTCAATCTAGCCGGACCTACTCTCCTCACCAAGTGAGAGATCTCCACTCTACCCGAACTGCTCTTTTAATCAAGTGAGAGATCTTCACTCCACCCAGCCTACCCACGAGCTTGTAGCAACCGGTCCGACCCTAATGCCGTCCCCGGATATGCTGTAACCTGAGCCCGACAGCCACCCAGCCTACCCACGAGTTTGCAGCAACCGGTCCGACCCTAATGCCGTCCCTGGATATGCTGTAACCTGAGCCCAACAGCCACCCAGCCTACCCAAGAGCTTGCCGCAACCGGTCCGACCCTAAAAGCCGTCCCCAGATATGCTGCAACCTAAGCCCAACAGCCACCCAGCCTATCCACGAGCTTGCCGCAACCGGTTCGACCCTAATGCCGTCCCCGGATATGCTGCAACCTGAGCCCGACAGCCACCCAGCCTACCCACAAGCTTGCCGCAACCGGTCCGACCCTAATGCCATCCCGAGATATGCTGCAATCTGAGTTCGACAGCCACTCAGCCTACCCACGAGCTTGCCGCAACCGGTCCGACCCTAATGCCGTCCCGGGATATGCTGCAACCTGAGTTCGACAGCCACCCAGCCTACCCACGAGCTTGCAGCAACCGGTCCGACCCTAAAGCCGTCCCCGGATACGCAGTAAGCCTCGCTCATATGACAGCTGACACTACCTCAAGCGATCGATCATTCTGGCCCGTGCTACAAATCAAGTACGCTCCGGGCGACGACATCCCCACTTGGAAAATACCAAACAACTTTCTCAGTAGGATAAGCGAATCACAATAGTGATGCGTTCCTGTGTGCCGGTGCCTAAATATTTACAGTCCCTTGTGCGGGTCTACACGTCTCGTATAAACGTTTTAAAATTAGTATGAAAAACACTAAACCCGCTATCATTTTATTTTATTTAGGTTAGCCCATAGATATAACACTCTGGTTAGCCACAGATTGCATATTCAATAGAAGAAGGTTTTTTTAAGGTAAAATATTTTCAAAATGGAAAACCCGAGTAGATACCTACTTAAGAACTTTATGATTTAGATATATTTTGAAATAATAAACGTTTGGAATGAAATAAAATATTCAAATGAATGTTTCTTTTTTTTTAATTATTAATTATTTTTATTGAGATTTAAGAACCTCATCGTAATATTTAATCATTGAAGAAGATAATATTAACATAACCTAAATGTAAGATGAAACCGGATAAAAGGACAGAAACTAAAAATATTTCAGTCGCATCTGGGACTCGAACCCAGGTCCTCTGCCTATCCGGGGCAACGCTCAACCGACTTAGCTAATGAGACAAGTTCAATTTGTGTCATCTTCATCGATATCATATCTCAAAATTTTCAAAATCATTTAAAATGGGTTCGAGTCCCAGATGCGACTGAAATATTTTTAGTTTCTGTCCTTTTATCCGGTTTCATCTTTCATTTAGGTTATGTTAATATTATCTTCTTCAATGATTGAATGTTTCTTTATTTGGAGATTATTCATCAATTATTATACCCGAGAAAGCTAGTAATGTATAAATAATTTACAGTACCTGCACAGTATTCTCACTTGACACTACACCATACACATTATACATTGTTTGTATTATGATAATTGACTGTAAAATAAATTAAATTAAATACACTCCACATCATATTATATGTACGTACTACCATTAATTTTAATAATGCCATCGGAAGCTTAAAAATAATTATCTATCAAAACTTTTTTATCATAAAATTGATTAGTTAACCATAAAAACATATAAGTTAACTTTACTGCATAAGGTAAAATCGCATTTCTTTCTAAACTCTGTGTTTGCACCCAGGACACGGCGCTCCCTTTACCTCTTGAAGTAAATTTTTTGAATTCTTCACTTGTAACTTCCATCACACACCTTCGCAACGGGATACTTGCAGCTAGAAAAGCCTTTCAAATAAAGAACACAAAAAGAAAATGCCCTTTTCCCCCATGTTCGCCTCGGTCTTTTTTCCAAATTCGAAAGCCGCGAGAAATATATTTTTGCTTTATTTATAGCGTCATGGCCGAAAGCTTGTGGTCAGGCCACTCAACCAGCGCCCGAGGGTTCGGAGCCGGGTTCGTTCGCATTAGGTACATCGAGCATGGAAACGGCCAGACCATGAACATCAAATGAAAGAATTATTTTAACCGTTGCAAATAAAAATCTTAAAGAAATCTGGGAATTTTATAAAAAAATGATATGGCAAAAAATTAAGAGGAACGGCTTCGCGGACCGTTATATTTTTTGAACTTACAAAACATAGGCCATTAAAGAAATCGATTTTTTGGGATTTCACAGGCAATTTTAGCAATTATTTGGGGGCTAAGTGTTAAAATAAGCATTATGATGGACTTCAATTTAGATTAAAAACGACTAATTTACTTTTGAACATAAATTTGCCGTACATTATTTAAAATAATAATCTGAAATTAAAAAAACATATATATGTAATTATATTTACATAGCAAATATGACAATAAAAAAAAAACAAAACTAGGAACGTTGTCAAAGTTGCCTCTAAAATTATGAAAAAATGATTACTTTTGGCCATATTTCATAATTTAAAATATAAATAAACAAATTACTTTTAATCCGTAATAGATATTTAGTACACCTTTAATTTAATAAAAGATCATTCATCTTGGGTGGGTATTTTGGCCGCAAATTCAAAAATAAGTTTTGTATGAAAAAGGGCGCGCAGCCGTTCCTCTTAAATTCTTCTTGATTTTAATCTCTTTCACTCCGTTTTTTTTTTTTTATGAATACCCCATAAGAGTCCCAACTGCTTCTAACCGTCTGGAGCCAGTGAGACTATGGCATCCTCAATTGGGGAATGTTGTGAGGCTGAATGTATTGGGGAGGGGAAGGAGAAGGGGAAGAGGAAGGTGGGGAAAATACCGGGCTATTCAGATCTGGTCACCAAACACCGTTTGTCGAAATCATAGATACAATTGGTTTTAAGACGGCTTAGTGTTACATTTCATTAACTATACCTACCGAGTATCGGCACATAATTATTTATAAATCATCAAAAATATTATTCACAGATTTGAGAAAGATTTTAGGAAAGCACGAATATTTAAAAAAAAATTTCACTAAGCGGGGTAGCTCACCTTTATAAATGATTGTTCTGAATGCCTTTCAAAATAAAACCCGCAAAACATTGTCAAATGGATTTTGTCTTTCCTTTTCAGTGAATAGAAGTTTTCCCGAAAATTTTCACGGTAACGTGTAAATATTAAACACGGAAAAGATTTGCGAATGACACGGACAATACTCGTAGAGGACAGTGGGGTAATGGCGAATTGCGGGTAACATGGAAAGATCGAGTAAGATTCCAATAGCTTCACACCCATACCAAGCGGGCCGTGCGAAAGTCACTTCGCTCGTCAACGAGTTGCATTTCGTAGAAGGAAGAAAGTCAAATATATTTTCCTTCAAAATTATGTAAAGTTTGCGACGGTCTAAAATTCTGGTATTTCTGTTCTTATTATGGTACAGTGATGTTATATTTAAAAAATGTAACTATGACTTACCTACATATCCATACAATGTAGAACGAAATCAAAGTTTGTGGTTTCATGATTGTTGATGTTCGTCGGGTAATTAACGTTTTAATGACAAGCTTATTGCTTTTCATTACAACGTTAATATATACATATATATATTTTTATTCAAAGTAATTTGTAAGATGTGTTCTTCAGTTTTTTTTTCTTTTTTCTCTTAGGTGTTCGCCATTACCCCACTCTCCCTTACATTTATACACAGAAATATGGTTTAAAATTTATATATAATATCATTTTTTTCTTTTTGATTTTTTTTTCAACTGATCACAACATGCATTCGCCTAAATATAATAATTTTGCCCTACATTTGTATGATGATTGTAATTTATTGTTGAAATAAACTCCTGCTGACAATCTACTTGCAGTGGCTTAGCGGGTATAAGTTCCCTGTATCGGACATCTTGCCGCCCATTTTTATATTGTGTGAATAATTGTAACTTGTAAGGGAATCGGGTCGTGTGGAAAATAAATGTTGCTTCACTGTTCGCACACAGGCCCGATTCCCGATATTTTTGTATATGTCGGGTGGTCTGGGGATGAGCATGTTCCCCCAGACCACTCTAACTTTGAATGAATAAAGATGACAGAGCGAGATGATGCGGTGGGAGGGAGACGGTGATGATGTCGGGTAAACTTTCACGGCGCTGCTCGATGCAGAATTTTGTGTCGATGGCGCCGTGAGAAGCCAACTAGGCCGCCCGGCGTAGCGCCTAGTTGGTATTTGTAAAAATCAGCAGTCATCCAGCGAAGCTCGAACCGACATCACCTCTGCTCCACCGACCGCTTTACCTCGCTCTTCTTGAAACCGACCTGCCTTCTTCTTCTTTGACCCCCCGCTGACTCTTGGACCACACCCCGGACTGTTCATGATTGTGCATGTCTTCCATGCACATTCGCGTCATATATTCCCCTTACACCCCTTTCTTCGTTCATTCGCTCCACATGTCCAAACCATCTAAAAGTAGGTAAGTAATTACGAAAAATTGTTAATAAAAATTATTATAAAACATTGAATAACAAATTTACATTAGAAATTAAAAAAATAAATTGTTTATTTTTTTATTAATATTAATATGAAAATAAAATCAATAGATAGCTATTTAAAATAAAATTATATTTAATTGACTATCAACACATTTAAGAATTAATAGTTCATTCATTCATTTGCCTATAGTTGCCATTGTTATTTTTTAGTATTCTATATGTCCTGACGAGGAAAGCTTCACTGTCGAAACATGTTGATATGCATTTATTAAAAAATTGGTGATTATTTAATTCATTTCAATCAATAATGATGCCACAAAGTGGCTACCAAAATTTTGAAGGAATTATGTACAACTTTTATTTTTCGAAAATAATCACCAATAAAAACGTTTAAAAATAATATGTAGGTTTCCTGTAACTAGTCTCCATTTCCTTCTTCATTCCGGTGCAGACTTATGGTATATTATAAAGTATTGATTCAGCATATATCGGACTTTGAATATAAGAGGAAAGTGGGACATGAGCATAATATTAGGTTCACAAAGAATGAAAGCATGCTTGTACTAAAACATAATAATAAATACGGACAGCGAAACCTGGAGTATAACGTGTCTAAAATATTTAACATATTGTTACAAAGCAATATTATTTTTTTTTAATTGCCAGCAAGAGTCGAAGTTTAATTAAAATGGATTGAGGTTCCTTATTGCTGAACGTTTTTCAATTCCTTAACTTGCCTCTCACGAAACTGGCAGTTTTAATAAAGCGACAAATGGAACATTAATTCGATATCCAAGCAACCATGGAAGCGGTTTCATAAATAAGCAATTTGTTTAATGACCTAAAATCTAACACCCTTGTAAGTATAACTGAGCTCGAAAGCTCCCTGAACGCTTTCTGTTATGTACTTAAGACGAGTAGAGTAGGTAGGTATGTAAGCTCTCGTAGAAGCTTCAATCGTTTCGTTGCGGGGTGAAGCTTTTTATTCTTATCTATATGATACAAATTGAATGACGGCCTACGAAGAGTAGCATTTAATGCTCTTGAATTGAGAATGATGGTTTCGGGTTCAATTTCCACTGCGGATCAATATTTGTGTGTCTTTATGTGTAAAGTTCGATTCACATCTACCAGCACCGCGCAGTGCAGACTAGTAAAGTGGCAGGCACGGCAAAATAAGTTGCTTACATTATCTATTAACACATTCAGCGACGGTGTAATGTGAATACTCCATTCTATTCCGTGCCTGCAACCATACGTGTCTGCATTGCACGGTACCGGTAGATGTGAATAAACTTGTGTTATCAGTCCGATTGCTGTTTTGCGGAGTGTGAAGAATTCTTCCTCACGAATTCTTTGTTCCGATATGTGCACTTCGAATAATTTATTTATGGTATGGATTTACAGCCTGAAGGCTTTCCTAAAAATCAAATATCAATGATGTTCGATCAGTGCAAAACCCATTGGTTAAATTATTAGCTCATAAAAGTTTATACGAACAACGACATAATATTCCATACTTTAATTTGAGTTTCAAACTTCTTTTAGTGAGAGCAATTCTTTGGGATAAAATATATAACTTATAATTAATGACCATATATATAAATTATACAAATAGATTAGAGTACACAATACTCGTCTCAATTTTAATGAAGGATTAATGTTTCCTTAGCATACAAACAAATATGGACAAAGAACGTCATATTACATGATTCCTAGCTGTTTAAATATATTACTAGTTGAAATTAAAAATTGTATTCAAGTAAAACAGTTAATAAATATATTATAGACTTAAGTTGAAAGAAAATATTTGAATTAGATAATTAGGAAATATTATTATATTTACGATTTATTGTTGTTATTTATGATTTGTTTTTAATAGATACAAGATAGATATTTTTAAGTAAGATCATCGTGAAATATTTATGTTTTAAAGATTTTAGTTTGTTACATATGTTTTTATTTTATAAAGACCTTCACTCTAAATTTAATTTATTATAAGGTTTAGAATGACAACAACCCATTAGTCAAACTACTGACAAGTAGTTTATCGGGACTTTTTGTATTTATATTTTGTATAATTAAATAAAAAGAAAATTGAAAATGCATATACGAGTATGATGACTGCTACTTATTTAACTGATCATATCGCCGTTTCGTCAGAGGGGTGGTCAGATATGAAGGACTCTGTCTTTGCGCACGCTCCTTGCTTCATTCACATTCATACGCCGTTTCATATGTACTTTTCTGTTACTCTGACTCTTGACGTGACCTGATCAGGTATTTGATTATCTTATTGGCACCATGTTTTCCACTGGAGTCTAGAAATCTGATTTACAACTTAAATCGAGCTACTCTGTCAAAAAACAAAAGTCTAATTCGAAAATTGTCGTCTATATGTGAAATTTCTATGTACCGGTAAATGTACCACAGAGTGCCTGAAATCACCCCAATGTACCATACTTCCTAACTAAGGTCTTCTCGTTCTCATTCTTGATATCATACAGCCTCATGACGTTAATCTACATTGAAAATGGAAATCGGGACCCTTGTGTTTGAACACTTAAAAAAGGCATTTATTAAAAGTCATGTAACAATATTTGGGCGGAAGCTGATGATTTTGATTGTGATAATTGTTTTTTGGTTAGTCTCGAAAGTTTGATTTCGATAGCTGATATGTACCCGGCCTTGCTCTGATTTTTTTTAAAAATATAAAATTAAGAAGTTGTGAATTCTTGCTGTGTGATAATTGATTTGCCAGCGAAAGTAATACCTTGTGACGACTATTACTATCTCTAAACAAAGAAACATTTGAATGAAAATTTAAACATTTGACGGCCTCCATGGTCGAGGGGTAAGGCTCTCGACTACGAATCCGAAGGTCGCGGGTTCAAATCCCGGCGTGCGCAAGTAATTTTTATTTAATTAATTTGTGTTGTTTCACAATTAATTCATTTAAAAATAATATATAGTATATTTGCGCACGTTCCAGAGTGGAAGATCCTCTCAGTATCGCCCTGGTGAAAGACCACCATTCAGAATTGAAACGTTGCTTAAAAATGGCTTTTAGCCGTGTTTGGTGACCAGATCTGAATAGCCAGGTATTCCCACCCACCTTCCTCTTCCCTTTCACCTTCCCTCCCCAATACCTTCAGCCTCACAACATTCCCCAATTGGGAATGCCATAGTCTCACTGGCTCCAGACGGTGGGCAGTTGGGACTCTTGGGTATTCATATAAAAAAAAAAAAAACATGGCGGGTTTAATGTTTTTCATACTAATTTTAAAAGGTTATAGCAACAGTTTTACATGTTGTATTTCATTCAAACTACTCTCTAAACCTTCCTGGCACTAATAACAACAAACTGTGCTATTAAGAGTCGAGGACAGATAGACAAACATTCATTTTTTTAAAGAGATTATTTGTGTAATAAATTTATTCAAAGCTATTTATTTTTATGTCAAATAGTACTCTATATACGTTATTATTAAGCTATTTTAACAGCGCCCCTACAAATTATCCAAATATTATTATTATTACGTTTTGAATTTTGTTAAATAAGTATTTGAATGAAAAATATCATAAGCCACCATTCAAATTTAAAGAATCAATAAAAAAAAACGCAGCTTCTATTTGTTGGCATTATGAAATTATTTTTATTAATTCTCTTACCAAAACTTTAAATAATTATCTTAAACCTTTTTCTTTGAATTTCTCTCCCGGAACGAGCAAATCGGTGCTAATTAGAGAGACTTAAAAACCTAAGATTTTTCCAGAATTCGATAAGGTTCAAATTGCTTCGCTAAATAACAGGGGCTTATGTTCATGTGGAACCGGGATGCAGGCAGTATTGGAAACTAAATACTCGTAATCCTCATTAATTGGAGTAACAGTTGCGTTAGATCGAGAACGCTAATTTGACAGTAGTTGTAGTATTCACAAATATTAGACACAAATATTTTTATAGATTTGGAGTTATAATACTATTTTTTTTTTATGTTATAAATTCATTTTTATATCTATAAATATTTTTTCGAAGAACTAATTGATTTAATTAATCTGTTTCCCTTAAAACTAGATTTAAATGACACGAACGTTTTCATTATGATTATAAAATTTCCGTGATTATTTAAATATTTAATTCCCTCAAAGCAGACATTTTCGTGCGTTTAATTAACCATTCTGCTGGTAATTTATCAAAATCAAATCAGGCGGATGCCGAAAACAATTATGTATATTTTTTCGGTTTTGGCCGGTCATCATGGCCGCCGAATTATGGATCACCCTTTAATGTTCTGAAAAGAGAGGGTTGAAAACATCGATAAAGGTTGGACCTCCCTGTATACGAGTATCACAAGTAAACAATTTTTTATTTTTTTTAATGAAAGGCAAAAATTTCCTGGTATGGAATAACTTGAAAATATTTGATAAACTTCTGCTATCATAAATATTAGCGGAAAATTTTATTGGTGCAGTGATGACGGATTAAGTAAGCTAGCAGAGAAATTGAACTCACGACGTCTGGGTGGGAATCCGACGCTTTTGTCCACTCATCTAGTAATCGGTCATATATATTTATATATTATCGATAAATTTATCTATTTTATTATGTGTTCTCGGATAAATTTAAAAACTCTTAATTCTTTTTCGGCGGTTAAGGGTCAGTATCTAAAAATACGCACTGTGCTGGTTGCTAACTTAAGAAATACTAAGAATGATTTATCTATTAATTCTGTACGGGTAATAAGTAAAATGTATAAGGTTTCAAAAGACAATAATCCTCAAACTGTAATCTCTTAAACTCCATATAAAATACGTAATGGAATTTTAAGGTAAAACGTTAAAAATGCTTTCACTGGTTTTCAAACTGACATTTTGCCACGTATTTTATAGAATTTAAGAAATACGGTTTGAGAATTTTCGTTCTTTGAAGCCTAATATATTTTCGTAATTACCCGATAGAATTAATAGATAAATCATTTGTGGAATTGCTTGAATTAGCATCCTGCAAAGTGATGTTTAGGGCCACTTTTGAGTGTTGGCCCATAAATGGATATTGTATTTGTATTCATAGCTTATCATGGCTTATTCATGGCTTATCACAGTGTCCAGGGACTGTAACAGCTTTTGACCTAGAAGTCGCGGATTAGAACCTGATTTTAGAACCCGGCGATCGCAAAAAAATATGTTTAATTTACGCAGGTTATTTCCTTAACACCTGTACAGGCTTAATCAGCACGTACCCGACAGACTTTACTTAACCAGCCACTCTGATTCCTGAACATATTTGGATTCGACAACAAAATGATATCTACATTTTTTTCTTCAAATAAACTCAGGAATCGCTTGTTAAGCATGCCGGGTACGTGCTGATAGACCCTGTGAAATATATTGTGTATTTGCACCTCGTTCTAGAATAGTTAGATACTTTTTGTTTGTTTAGAGAACACTAATCAGAATCGAAACGATACATGAAATTACTTTTGCTGTGTTTGGTGGTCAAATCTGAATAGCCAGATAATTCATATTGTCCCCTTTCTCTAACTGGTTCTCTCCCCACTTCCTTCTGTCTTACAATAAACTTAACTTTGTAGTTTCAAATGTAGGTTTAACTTTTTCTCCCTTGTAAAAAACACCCTAATGTATTTTAATGTTTTTTTTCTTTATTGTATCTGTATATTTCGAGGTTGAACCTTTGTTCATGTTATTTTCCCGTTATCCATATATATTATTTGTTTTTATATTTTCATGTATGTTCATGTTTGCTTTGAAAATTTTGTAAAACCAAATATTACGTACCAGTAATTAATAGTCCCACAATGAGATTGATTGATAACTCATGGGATTGCAACTTCATTGTATGTCTTATTTGAAAAAAAAAAACTGTAGTCATCCCATAGTCCCACTGATTCTTGGTAGAGCGGTAATCACATACAAATATTAACAACCTTGACTTAACACTTTTAAAAAAAAAATATTTTAAATTGAGGTCTCATCTAGTCAAATGCATATCAATAAGTAAAATGGAATTTTAAGTAGGAAAGAAGAGACAGAAGGCATAAGGTTGCGAAGTTAACCTAAATTACTCCGCCGGCGATACCATCATTAAGCGTTGCCATGGCTACCAAAACTAAACTGAGGAACGAAAACGGGAGGAGAAAAAAGTTTAAAGAGGGAAACTTGAAATTTTTAATGCATTTAGCGAGTATTTTACAAGGGGATCCATTACGAGCAATCAGCGGACTTAAAGTAATCGACGGATTTTTAAGAGCTCTCGGCTCTCGGGATCCTCTTAAAGTTGTCTAATGAAATGACTACTTTGCGAAATGAAGAACCCCATTCTAAGGAAAGCTTACGAAATTAAAGATACTGGTTCCCTCTCTGAAAGTTAATAAAATCGTAATTTATGGTGTGAATTTTTTAACAATAGTCACATTGGATAGTCGATCGAATCGACAATTAGCTTCAATTTTTTTTTTTCGAATGTCCGTTCCCGTTTCATCAAATAATGACGGCACCATTTGAATAAGGGCTGAAACGGGCCGAGAATCGGCGGTTAATGAGGACTGTTCAAATGCCAAATCATAGAAAGCCCTAATCGTCAATCAAATGGGACTGGGGCTTAAACATCTTAACCTTATGGATGGTTTTTCAGTATACTCTAGGAATGTTATGAGTCGTACTGGGTTGTCAGGAATTACACCCGAGAGCAACTTCACTAACGTAAATATCTTTTGAACCGAACTTCAGAAGCAACTGAAAAATCGTTCGTTAGTGTTATATATACATATATATTTAAATACATATGTATTTCCATGTTCGTTCACTATTATTTTTGTAATCTCCCCCAGTTAACATATTTTTGTACGCACAATATTAAACTGTAGTAATAAGGTGGAGTGAAATTTTAGCTGCATTTGCTTTAAGAAACGTTTTTTTTAAATATAAGGAATAAATAATTATATAGAGAAAAGAAAATGATTAACAAAAAAAACGTATTGTACATAAATATGTAATTTAAAAAAAACCTCTCACAGACAAGGTTAGTGCGCGGGAATATATGGAATTGGTAGTTAACTTTTAGTTCGCCGAAATACTCATCGGATGTGCAATATTTGTTTCCGTAATTTGAACTTCGACATATCCGATCGACAATGTCAAATAATCATTTCTCTGAATATCAGTCGCGATTCTGCGGAATCTAATTATGGTAGATTCCGTATATACAGTATATGTAGATACAGTTTTTTTAAATATAAAAATACATTTTCTAGGAAGACGACAAGTTATTACGAAAATAGATTTACTATTCGTCTTGCCGTGCGCAAATTTATCCTCGGCACACTACGGAAGTTTTAGATCGCGGACGCTCGGCGTTCAAATGGAATGCAGTTTAAATTTACTAATTATAGTATGCATTTATTTTTTTTAAATCGTAAGAGTTTATTCAGCAGCCTCTTTATAGTAATATCAAATAATGGCATAGAGATACATAAAAAAAAGTGTTTAAATTTCTACGTACCTATTTCAGAAACCTTTCTTTCGGTGGTAGTTTGTTTTAATATTGTGATAAAAAAACTTTTTTTTAATGAGTTGAATTTTTTTTTTAAATTTCATTTTGACAGATTCAGCAGTTAGAAAAAGTTTTAAT
>JAHDVE020011092.1:0-45658 GCA_022606495.2 Halesus radiatus
TGATTTAGATTAAATTTAAAAAAAAAATAATGGAGTTCTACGAATTAAACACAAAAACAATTAATATATTATGTCTTCATAATAGTTAAGTTTAAAGAGATGAGAAAAAAAAGGATAGCGTAATCGTTTATGGATACCAGATAGTTTGAGTTCGGGTCTAATAGTTAAGGGAAACGGCGCGCGGCCTGTTTCATACAAAACTTAATTTTGAATTTAATAGATTCGGATGAAATAGGCAGCGGAGCCGTTCCTCTTAAGAATTATAACAAAATAATTAAAAAAATATATATAATGCAAATCAAATTTAATGATTTTATTATAAAGTTCTACAAGTATTTTAGTTTTTGTCATCTTGACAGCGGTTTCGGCGTTCTATGCCATTTTAAAACAGTATTCTGTACTATATCAGACGTGTAGACGATATCCTCGTATGTTGGAAAGGCACCAATCGACAATTAAACATCTTCACTAACTGGTCCAACATCTTTAATAATAAAGTCTGCCTTACAGTTGAAAATCAGATGGAAGGTAAAAATTTAATTAATTTTACCTTTAAAATATTTAGAAAACCAACATTTACAGATACAACAATAAATGCAAACTCAACTCATCCTTCGCCTCATAAATTATCAGCTTACCATTAAATGGTACACACTCATTAAAATTCCCTTAGACAAAATAGCGTATGAAAAAGAAAAGGAAATTATAAAAACAATCGCAGTTAATAACGCCCATGAGGTAAATAACATGAAAAAATTATAAGAAGCAAGAAACAAAATAAAAAAATTATTTTGCATATCCGGTAAATAATCGTTTTAACAACGTTGTGTAATTTTGTGACTCGGTTACGACCCATACTTACTGTGGATGCATTAAAGTGTTCGATAAGGTAAAGCGGAGAATGCTGTTGAATGTTTTGTTTGCAAAACGTATTTTCCGCACATCTCAAACAGACCTGCCTGGCAGGCGTAATAGATCACCGTTTAATAAACAAATAGTATCTTATGGTAAATACGGTTTTATCACTTTGTGGCTATCGATTATATATTAATAAAACAATTAAACATTGTTTAAATTAAAAGAAGTAATTTAAAAAAATAAAACTTCATTTTTAACCCCGTCATCAGCGCAAAATATACTCGTATACTAAACAATATTACAAAATTATGGCAGAACATCCATATTTTGCGTCACAGTGGGGGTGGGGGCGGGACTAGGTGAAGAGATACAAATCGAGGGAGGGGTGAAAGGAAACATTTAAAATGGGGTTATAAGATAGGTTTTTCGATTGTTAAAACTAGATTAATTACTATTAAGGAATTTTTTTTTAATTTTCAAGGCTTCTAAATTATCTAAGCGTGTACCTTTAATATTAATGTGAAGAATATCGATCCCTATATTTTCATCAAAACTATGAATGTTTGAAATATCGTGATTAGCGTATTTGGAAAAATGGTTATTTTTAAGACTTTGATTATTGTTATTTGATAATTTCATAATGTTCTTTGATTCTAGTGATGAAATTACGGCTGACAAATTTCTTTGATTTCTGATTCAAAGGATTCCGTTAGGACTCAAATTCATATCTATCGGAAGATCAAAGATGCAGACGATATGCATATCTCTTTACCACAAGATAAATATATTTGCGTGTTGCAACGGTGATTAGCCGTTTCTGATACCTGATATTTAATAAATTATTGTCGGTTTTTTGCCACCACCCCGAACTCTAAAGCTTGGACCACTAATAGTATTTCCAGTATATAGGCACCTATGTACATTATCGTTAGAGAGAGATTACTACTAAACTCCAGTATTGATTGGTTCGTTGTGATATGTACGCGTTGGGTATTTTATTTTTTAAATTACAATATATATTAGAATTTAGATAACAACTTAAACAATAAGGAGTTGTGACGTATATGCGACATAATTTCATAGTTATGTAATAAACCATAATATCCGAAAAAGTGACACAATACTAAACACAATATTAGTCTAAAAACTTTTCCTGTTTAGTGCAATATTCTTGTTGATCTATAAACAAGTGTGCGGCTACAGAATTCTTGGTATTTTACACATGTCGGGAAAGGCCAAAGTTATACAATTGAACCTGCGATGAGGGCAGGCAGGGGATTTATGAAACACGCTGGTGATGCAAGAACCATATTCCAGCTTGCAGTATTTAGCATCCTATAACATGTTTTATATAGCCGACTTCAAAACGATTTGACTTCAAATTCTGAAGTGTGAAATAATCATTAAATGTCTTATAATTTCTCCGAACGATTGGTAAATTTGTGGTGTCATTATATTTATTTAATTAAAAAAATAATTTTTTTACACCACTTTATAAACATACATAAATATCTGTACATGTTTCGATAGCAATGCTGTTATCATCAGGAATATATGAATATTATATATATGAATATATTCCTGATTTTTTATTTATTTATTAAAGTTTAAAACGAAACACGCTGCATGCGGAATAAATGAATTCGAATATTCAGCGGTTTTATTCTTATTTTCGTATAAAAACTGTAATCCCATACGTATGTCAGAAAAGCATGAAACGTAATATGAACTGCTAACTTCCTAACATTTTTTCCTGACAATATTAATTTTTCAAATCTATAATCAATGAACTTACGGCACAAGATGAATGCTTTTTGAAAGTAATGCATTGCCGCAACTCCACCACCATTGGACACATGTCCCAACTCAAATCTCGAGACGTGTTTTGAATCCCTACCATCATTTAAGAAAAATATTACTTATAACTTAATCAATACGTACTCACAACCCTCTATTATATAGCACAATTCAGACACATAAGTACATAAATACGTTCACATACACACACATACATACACACACACATACACATATACTAATACACTATGCATATTTATCGTATACCGTTTTATATTTACCTCAAATCATTCCCAGGTATGTACTAACCCCGCCTGGTAGAATATACTCGTCTGATGACGTATCAGATATTTCATAAATACATATTATTGGTACCGATCCTTGTAATAATTTTCTAAAACCTTGTAAACTCCACACTACCCATTTAATTCATTTACCGTTTATTTCTATGATAAAAATAAAACGTGTCAAATTATGCAAAAAAAAAGCATTTGCGGACGCACTCTTTCTGTCATTTAAATTCTGTTTAAACTGTAACAGTGCACAGATTTTAGAGCCCTAAATGTAACAAAACAAAAATATTCATACTTAAAATTGTAATTTATAATAAAAATTCCCAGATTAACAAATTCCAAAATAAAAATTTGTTTTCCCAGATTGACAAATTTTGGATTTATGACAGTTTAGTTGTGGCTGTGCGATAATACGAAGCAGGTAATAATATTGAAGTACTTACCTTCCTATGTAGATTATCATTAAAGCGAGATAACAAGTGCACATGAATTCTTCAGTATCGATTGGCTCATGCTGGTATTGGTACGCCGCGTATTTCGTTTCTTGCATTATGCCCTCGAAGTTTAAAAATCAATATTGATTCAATTTTTTATTACGGTTTTAAACGGAGATTTGTTAGACATAGGATAATACACCATAACACACCATAAAATGTCAGTCTCAAAACTATTTCTGTTTTGTGGAATAATTCTGTTGACCCATGGTCATGTGTGCGGCTACAGAATTCTTGGTATTTTTCCACATGTTGGGACAAGCCACAGTTATACAATTGAACCTGTGATGAGAGGGCTGGCAGAGAAAGGACATGAAGTAACTATGATCAGTCACTTCCCTCTGGAGAACCCTCCAAAAACATATAAGGACATTAGTTTGAAAGGGTCTTTAGAAATTTGCGTGGGGGGTTTAGACCTTAAAAAGTTTGGCTGGCCTTACGGAACAGAGTGGCTTATGAAACATGTCCAAGATGCTCATGACTTATTCCTTCTTGCAAGCATTACCTGCAAAGCCATGCTTGATAATCCCGGAGTGCAAGCGATCAAAGAAGGCGATTACGACGTTGTAATCATAGAACAATTCAACAGTGACTGCGGTCTTGGCATTGTCGACAAACTTAAGGTCCCCTTCATTGGATTGACCACACACGTGATGATGGCTTGGACGCCTGGAAGGTTGGGGGCCATTGAAAATCCTGTATTTGTCCCCAGCCATTATTTGGCCCATGGAAAATGGCCCAACTTCCTGCAAGCAACAGAGTCTCTCCTGATTGCCACGTGGTACAAGGCGGTCTATTATCTTTTCTTACAAGTACCAGAGAGGAGGATGATGGTGGAATATTTCGGGGAACAACTACCCCCTCTAGAAGACATTGCGAAGAACATGAGCCTGATCATGGTCAACACATATTTCCCGCTCACAGGAACACTTCATACAGCACCCAATATAGTGGAGATCGGAGGAATACATGTGAAAAATAAGAAAGTATTAGATCCGGTAAGATGATATTATGACTTTTTATTGGAGGTACGATTCAAAGAGGGTATTTAAATTCACATTTGGCTTGCTATAACAAATCAGTACCGAACAAAATAATGGATCTATAAAATAATTGACAATTACTGGTCATCATTTCTTATTTAATATACAATACATCCGTGACATAAACGAAATCAATATGATGGCAGTTAATACTAACACGAGTAATTAAAAATGAAATGCGTACTTTGAACGAGAACAAAACAAATGTAAACGTAAAATGGAAATTATTCATGGATGTGTCGCTTACCTCTGAACGGTTGACGTTACACGGTAACGGAAAAAAAACAACAGAAAATAAAAAGATTTCAGTCGCATCTTGGACTCGAACCTAGGACCTTTGCCAATCTGGGGCAACCGCTTAACCAACTTAACTAATGATACCAGTTCAATTTATGTCATCTTCATCGATATCGTATCTCAAATTCAAGATTTGTCAATATTATTGTCCATTTCTAATTATTAATTTTGAATTATTTCCTTGGACAGAAAGCTCCATAGACGCTGATTTCATAAAGCATACATGGAATTTATCTTGGACTCGCTCGCGGACTGGTCGATTTTTAAGCATATATTTTGAATGGCGCGCTGACTACCACACAACACAATGCATGTATAACCTGATTATGGAACCTCTGCAAAATGTTCTATTCCAATAATTTCTAAAAAAAAATCGTGTTGTTTTTTTGACATTCCAACTACGTGATCATTCTGCTCACCTATCAAAGTAAGTCAGACTTATGAAGGACACTAAATTTATTAAAAACAACTAAACGGATTTAAGACGAAGTGGTCCAAGATCAAAATATTCAATACATGTTAATATCGCCCCTTTTTGTATGTTTTTGTGGTTTCACCGTGTATAATGTTGTATACTAGTTTATATTAATTGAATGGTAGTATTAAAAGTACTTCTTCTGAGGGTAGCATATTCAGTATAACAAATAATTTACGTCTAAGCCTTGGCTCCAGGTAAGACTAGTTAGAAAGTGTGAGATTTTGGTGACAACCTTCTGAAACTCAGAGAACTATCATTTGGCATTGTAAGCACTCTAGTAACGTACAGATTTATCTCAGAAATTAACAAAATTTCAGCATATAAGAGTCCAAGAATAAAGGTAAGGACACACTGGGCCCACGTACGCAACGTTTGCGATGCTACGTTCCCAGGCCTACTTGCACATTTGTCCCACGTACGCAACGCAAAGTTAGGTAAGGACACGCCTTCCAACGCGTGTGATGTTTATTTCAAGGTGGCGCGTCACTCTAAATTGATTTGACGTTTCATTTTTAGGTTATGTGTTTCCATTATTACTTATTAGAAAACGCACGCATATCTACTGTTCAGCTTGGTCATTGTCATGTGATTTTGAAATATTTTGTCAACAAAACTAGCAATAAATGCAAGAGTAAATCTCAACTGAACCCCAATACAATCAATTTTTAAATCAATAAACGTCAAAAACATAACTTAAAGGTTGTGGGTTGAAACCTGGAATGTGCATTTTTTTAATATTATTTAGTATATAAGTAACACCAAATAACATTTGGTTAACGGATCTGAGGCACATTTCGTAAGATTCGGTGCAACGATATGTAGGGGAACCAAATTGATAGTTTATCAATCGAACAATTCGACTTGCGCGCGTGAATAAACAACAGATTCACTCAACTATGAAATGTCTATAGAACACTCTTTAAAAAATGAGATAATGCCACTATGTGTAGTAGATATGTTGTGTTGAAACAAAAATGTTACAGTTCTTACAACATTGTGTAATTTCATGGCTCAGTTACGACCCATGCTTTCTGTGAATGCATAAAAGTGTTCGATAAGATAAAGCGGAGAATGCTGTTGAACATTTTGTTTACATAATGTATTTCCCGCACATCGAAAAATAAACCTGCCTGGCAGGCGCAGGAGACAACCGTTGAATAAACAAAGAGTTGCATAAATTAGTACTTAAAAAAAAAATGCGTTTTCAGTTACGAAAAATCTGAAAATATTTAAAAATCTCCTACGACCATCACACCGAGCGGAAAATGATGCTTATGTCGCAGTCGAGGAATTGAACTCACGACGCCTGGGTGGAACCCAGACGCGATGCCAAAACTTAGCTGCTGACGTAAAATCTATCGAAGAAGGGCTGTGATCATGCCTGTATACAGAGGTAAAGAATCGCGTATGGACTGTGGAAATCACAGGGCTATTAGCTTGCTAAGTTGATTTGGAAAGCTGTATGGCAGGTTTTTGATTGAAATGGCGGTACGCATGCAAACTGATGATAAAAATCTAAATTGAACTAGATGCGATGCCAACTCAGCCACTGATAGGACTCAAATTCATATGTATCGGAAGATCAGCAACAAGATGCAGATGATATGCATATCTTCTTATCATAAGATATATATGCATGTTGCACTGGTGATTCGCCGTTTCTGATACCTGATATTTATTAAATTGGTTAGATAAATTAATACGTTATTATCGGCTTTTTGCCATCGCTACGAGTACAAGTACACTAGGTTCTCGAAGTGTGTGGGTATTGACATACTATGTCAATATGGCGATGTTGGCTACTTGAGCCGTCCGATAAAAAATGAATAATTCGTATCATTTTGGAAGAGACATTATTGGAATTAGAGAAAATTAAGTTTTTTAAACCAAGTGTATTGTTAAAAAACGTAGTATGTAATCTGACGGTGATTTGTTTATAATGCAACCCAAGAGAGCAAACCGCAAACTCATTTATGCGATTTTGCAAGAGATACCATATGACCTTGCAGGACGCGTGACGATAGCGGGTGACTGTTTAGTACTAAATCAAAGTACGACAATTACCGTCATTTTAGCTCAAATCTGTCGATCTACCGAATTTAATAAAATTATTGACCCATTTCGTTTCTCTAATACTGGAAATAAATATAACGAATAGTTGTTGAAATGATTTTTTTTTATTAAAAAACCTTTGTAACTTTTTTCCACTTATTTATTTTCGACTGGATCGGTTTCACACTATCACGGGCATCCTCAGACTAGTACAATGAATACTAAATCTATGGTATATATAGCATCGATGTCGGGAGTGAGTTCCCTGCTTTTCTAATATTGTTTTTATTGTTTGAAATTTATTTTATTGCTGACGGTACTGTTTATTGTGTTTTTAAAAAATACTTTCGGGATGGTTTATTACTCTCTGGAAGACGGATTACATTGTGTCTATTTACTGAATCTATGGGTTTTTTTTAATTATATAAAGTCATACGTCAGCTTTTATTTGAACAGATGGTTCTTTCTAGTTTTGTTATATCCCTGTAATTTCCGTCTTGTTTGCTAAGATGAACTTTTTTAGCAGTTTTGTCCCCTAGTCACATGAACTACGGATAACCAGGTACATTTTATGTTGGATTTTTTTTAAATATTTTATTATGTTATGATAGGTGCACATCAGGGTAATATCTTCTAAGAGTTCGCCTTGGATGTCTGCGACAAAAATTCCCAGTTACATTTTATCCTGGTATTTTGCATGTGCTTCCTATTTACATTCGTGGTTATGTACTGTTACTGCACATAAGTAAGGTTACACTATAATGGATATATTAGCGGAGAGTTTTCTCTAATTGATTATTCATTAGGTACTTTTCTTCTACTTTGCTTATTAGTCGATTATTTAGCTCCGTATTTTGTTTTTACGTACAAACTGAGTCAGATTGCAACGAAAAAAAATATAACAACTAGCCCCGATTATACATCGGATTTCATGCATTTCTCTACTGATGTAATTTTTTTATGAAAGAACTCGCCATAAAAATTATCAAATTATTATTATTATTTGCACAATATGCATAATGCGTATTTGGGGGTTAGTTAATAATAATAATAATAATAACAAAGCATTTATATAGCGCAGTTTTGTGTTATTTCACTTCAAGTGCTCTTAGTTGCATATTTAAGTCTTTTTTCGTCATCATAAGTATAGTTCAGTCATGTTTTATTTTTCGCACAGCACGTCCGTCGAGATCGCCTGCCGAACTCATACTGAACGGTCAATGTGTGGAGGCCGGTTCGTGCGAGTTCGGTCAACTAGTTTGAAAGTTGGGCCAACTAGTTCGCCACCTAGCGATCTCGGGTCAACTTACCGAACTCGTGCCAACGTTGGACCAAACGTTCGAGTTGGCAGGTTGGGCGATCGTGTGGTCGTGGCATTAGGTTGGCAGACGGATATATTCATAAAGTGTGAAGAAAACTTAACAACTCACTTGCTCGCGATTTCTCTTGGCGAAGCTATCAGTGAAATCACTATTTCAATTAATCTTTACTACGATTCGTCACATTATAAAAACTTAAATAGTGGTCTGGATGAAATGAAGCTTTTCCCATACTTCGGCTTAATTAGAATTAAAATAAAATAATTATTTACGGCATAAAAATTTAAGCGTTAACGACTAAATCTTTTTTTAAAATTAGATGATTATAAATATGTTAAAAAAATACTCCTCTTTAGTTAAGATTATTTGTCATTTCCGTTTTTTTTTTTTTACAAAATAAATAAAAACTCCTTTTTGCGCTTACATCAAACATTTCTTTGCCAATATTTAACAAGCGATATTTACTGCTATTACCCATATTCGTGGTGACATAAGACACACAGCTGGTAGTAAATATTTTTGGCTTGTATTTTTCTCTGAAGAGGCAGAACATTCTTCTTACCCATCATTTTCCCCTGACCACCCCTTCAGTCTCACAAATTTCCCCAAATGTGTCTGCCATTGTCCCACTGGCTCCGGAAAGTTGAGAATCTTGTAATTAATAATTAATTCTGATGTTAGTGATCAGATTACAAGAAACATCGTCTACAAAACAACGTTTACTTTACAGAGATAATCAATAAAACAATGTGTAATTTGGAGCAGCCATAGTTTAGATATGACAGTCCAACGTGAAAATAACATGACCTTGTTGTCCACTTCACGTGGTGTGCGTTGGCTTTGGAAACATAACAGTATGTAGCTACCTAGTAGTGGTATTAATTGTGATATCCAAACCGTGGCCCCAATCCCAAAGCTGTATAGGATGCAGCAATAGAAACACCGATTTTTTTTAAAATACCACTCGAGTTACTGTCCGGAGCCAGTGGGATGATGGTATCCACAATGTGTATTGTATGACAGAAGGAAATGTAGAAGATGAAGCTAGGTAGGTAGGGGGAAGCATGTACAGACGGATTAACGTTACATAATATAATTACAATGTAACACTTTTTATCTTATTGGGTACATTAAAATAAATTAATTATATTTTTTCCATCCAATAAAGTTTTATTATTTTGTTGCAGTTTGTCAAAACTGAAATGAATCGTAAGCAAATACACAGAAGGTAGGTAAGTCGATAATGCTATCTCCTCTGCGTGAAAAACCGTATCTAAACTTCGCTCATAAACAGTGTTTATCTCAAGTGACCTCCCAGGTAATCATGGTCCTGTATAATATTATCCGCCTGTACATAAAATTAAAAACATGTACGTTTTAACGCAGCATCACGTCCATGGGTTAAATGCATTGTACATATAGTTTGGTATCGCAGATCGATGAACCGGTGAATGCAATTAGTTAGCCATAAGTAGTAATAATAGATTGTCTATATTTAGTGATAAGATGGGCATCGGAAAACAAAACAAAAAATCGTTAATACAGCGGTCCTGAAGTAATTTTTCACAAAAACGCCACTATACAAATCATTCAAATATTATTATGATTATTATTAATATGTCCCTAAGAAAAATGATACATTCTTAATAAAGTTTTTTTTAAATAAATTTTAATCATTTATTTAAAAAAATATATATACATGGTTTCCGGAAACTCGGTGAAGCTACAACACATTAAAAAAAAACTTTTACCCTTTTTCGGAAACTAAAGGGTTAAAAACATTTACAGTTTCGACGCATTTTAAAATACAATAAACAAGTGATAAGTAAACCCCGCAGAGAGGGAGATTTTTTTTCAAGTTTTACCCAAAAAATTCCATCTTCGGACTCGATTTACTCGAAAACGAGAGCTCTGATCAAAAAAAGTTATGAAACAAAATTATCTCCAAATTTTAACGTAGATTTACCGGTTTCCCGCTTGTACCACGAGTTTCCAGACACCATGTGTATATTGATACAGAGTAACAATTCATGTCTAGATATTGCAACAATTCATTCCTATAATATAATATAATATAATATTGTACCACGAGTTTCCAGACACCATGTGTATATTGATACAGAGTAACAATTCATGTGTAGATATTGCAACAATTCATTCCTATAATATAATATAATATAAAATTGTACCACGAGTTTCCAGACACCATGTGTATATTGATACAGAGTAACAATTCATGTGTAGATATTGCAACAATTCATTCCTATAATATAATATAATATAATATTGTACCACGAGTTTCCAGACACCATGTGTATATTGATACAGAGTAACAATTCATGTGTAGATATTGCAACAATTCATTCCTATAATATAATATAATATAATATAATATTGTACCACGAGTTTCCAGACACCATGTGTATATTGATACAGAGTAACAATTCATGTGTAGATATTGCAACAATTCATTCCTATAATATAATATTGTACCACGAGTTTCCAGACACCATGTGTATATTGATACAGAGTAACAATTCATGTGTAGATATTGCAACAATTCATTCCTATAATATAGGTAAGGATGTACTGTTGCATCTATATTTCGACCCTTTGTAATAAAAAAGGTTCCATCTGACACAGCAATGTCATGCGATAATGTGCTCCATAGAAGGTAACTTTAATACTCATTATCGCATAACATTGCTGTCAGATGGAACCTTGTTATTTCAAGGGGTCGATTTGTCATTTAAAATTTCGAAAAATTAATTAAACATTATCATATCGCTAGAAAGCACCGTTGGAACTCTATAATTAAAATTTAAAAATATTAATATTCTTAAATATTCTGTGTTAAAAAGTCTTAATTTTATTAAGTATTCTGTTTTGTAAAAAGAAACTACTGTCAATTTTTTTTATCAATAATGACGTTCAAACTTAAATAACAGTATGTTTCGTTGTCTTTCAAAAGTTAGTTTTCATGGTTAAAATAATTTTAAAATTTTCGTCTGTCGGTTTTGAGGTTAGAATGTCATGTGTCAAAACAAGGATGAGCTTTACCGTACATAATTGTACATTATATTCATGGTAAATCATAACTAAACATAAGTAATAAAATTATGTACCCTTTTAGAAACTTTAAGTCATAAAATAATAATAGTATTGAGCATTAACATCATCGCAATATCGTGTTGATAATTGGTTTGAACATGATTACTATAATTTCTTTCATGAATAACAGTTGTTTGTATTGAACAACAATTATAGGCCTTAAAGTCACCCAAATTAAGTTAAAATTTTGCCAAAACTAAAAAAAATACCTATATAAAATACAAAACAAAATCGAAAAATAAAATTTTTCATACTAATCCAAAAACAGAAAGCTCACGTGACGTCAGATGTTCCACATGCAATGGTACCAGCATAACACGGTGTTTTGATGAGCTGATTTTTTATTAACTTTTAAATAGCGAGTTATATGTTCAGAATCGGCGTTTGCTGATCTATACGAATATATACTTTTAAAGTCATGATATTTTTTACTGTAGTTCCTTATTGTTCTGTTTTGTCAGTGTTCTGTTTTGACATGAAACTACTATGACATATCCTCTGTAGGTACAGTTTAGTGGCGGTTACAGATACTCAATGTGCTTCATGATCTAATAATAATCAGTGTATTAACAGCGTTCGGAACGGGTATACGATTTGTAGCAATAACTTTAGTATAACGAAACGAATATAATATAGAGCGGTTATTTGCTTTCTATGATTTACATGCCATAAGAAGAATAGTTTGATAATATAATTACGTCGAATTCGTGAGTGTTTTTGTGAGTGAAGTGTCCTAAGAATATAATGTTATCATAAATAAACTACTATAAATACATTACTGTTCTTGAGTCAAAAATAGATCAATATCAGATTCTCCTAAAAAGTTTTAGCCATGAATTTATGATTTTCATTAATTGCATCAAAGTGAAAAGAAAAGTATTTTAATTTGTGTATTCCCAAAGGAATAATTTAGTTAGCTAATCTACCTGCAAAAATGTAATTATGATTTATATAATAAATGTAAGCGTGGTGAGCAAGATTAAGAAAGGGATGCTTAGGTGGTTTCGGCATGTAGAGCAAATGAACGAAGAGAGGAGTGTAAGGAGAATATATGACGCGAATGTGAATGGAAAAAGAAGCCCAGCCAAGACGGAGGAAGACATGTCACGATCAAGTGAATCAAATACTTGAGTAGGGAGTAGTACCCATGTCAGAAGTCGGAATAACAAAAGAGAATGTATGAGAAGTTGTATGAAAGTGAATGAACCAAGAAGTCTATGCCAAGATCGAGTTGTTTTGGGAATGGTTAGTTATTTAGTTAGTTAGTTAATAAAATTAGCAAATTATGACTGCGTGAATCAAAGTTCTGTATCATTCAAAGTTATTAATTCACGCGAACGTTTTTTGATTGTTACTTCACTATTTGGCATCAAGTATCAGTCAGCCCGTGTTACTAGATATTTTGTTGAAAATTTCATTGATTTCTGATGTTGGCAACCAATTTGGACACAATGTAAATTATATGTTAAGTAAAATTTCAATATTAACACAATCTTTCGCTCGTTAGGGACATATTAGTGTAAACATAAATTATTAATAATACAGTTGACCAAATTATAGGTTCTTATCGCACAAAAACAACTATGAAATACAACACTTTGAACTCTTCAGTATTTATAGCATTTATTTGATGTCTACATTAAAAGTGATAAATTGTTACACATTCTGTGTGGAAATGTTCGGCAATAGTCGGATGTTACCTTCATTGCTTTTCGTAATAATTTTTGCTAAATCTTTACAGTATATCATTTTGACAGTGTAAGAACGTCGTTCGCAGTTTTTTTTGACAATGTACTGTAAAAACACACCCATACAAAGCTTGTTGATCATTTGTCAGGCCAAATTAAAATACTTTTTGTGTTATTAATGATTATTGTAGTTTTAACTAAAATGCTGTAAATAATCGACATAAAAAAAACCTCAACGAAGGGAAAAGCAAAGACTGCGTAAAATGGCAGTCACAAAACTATTCCTGTTTAGTGCAATATTCCTGTTGACCTATCAACAAGTGTGCGGCTATAGAATTCTTGGCATTTTTCCACATGTCGGAAAAAGTCACAGTTATGCATTTGAACCTCTGTTGAGAGGGCTGGCAGAGAAAGGACACGAAGTGACAGTGATTAGTCACTTCCCCCTGGAGAACCCCCCGCCGACGTTTAAAGATATAAGTCTGAAGGGGTCATTAAAAATTTGGATCTCTGCATTTAATCTTGAAGAGTTTGCCTACCCTTATGGAACAGAATGGTTCATGAAACATGTGTACTCAGCCAAGAACTTATTTCTGATCGCGAGCATCACTTGCAAAGCTATGCTTGATGATCCGGGAGTGCAAGCGATCAAAGAAGGCGACTATGACGTTGCAATCATAGAACAATTCAACAGTGACTGCGGTTTAGGCATCGTTAACAAACTTAAAATCCCATTCATTGGGGTCACCTCCCACGTGATGATGGCTTGGACAACCGGAAGATTAGGCATCATTGAAAATCCATCATTTGTCCCTAGTCATTATCTGAATTTTGGAAGAAATCCCAATATGCTGCAAACTGCACAATCGTTCCTACTTGGAGCTTGGTACAAATCAGTTTATTATCTCTTCTCGCAAATACCGGAGAGGATGATGATGGTGAAGTATTATGGAGAGGATCTACCAGCTCTGGAAAATATTGCCAAGAATATGAGCCTGATCATGGTCAATACGTATTTCCCGCTCATGGGAGCAGTTCCCACACCACCAAATATAGTGGAAATAGGAGGGATTCATTTACAAAATAAAAAAGATCTAGAGCCGGTAAGATATTTAGTTTACGAGTAACCACTAGTACCATAATTATACTAATGCGACCTTCTATAATTATTTAATCAATTTATTTTATCATTTTCTCGTCAAGAATTATCATTTCCTAGATGAGAACGATAATTTGAAAGGTTTTTGAAATTTAATATTTTTCTGATAACATGATGCATAACATTTATAAAAGACATACAACGCATCGAATCAACTGATCACTTACTTTGGATTACTGATTTGGCGATCAATATTATTTTGTGGTTTTAGAACCACTTAACTGATTCAATACAATATAAATACGAGGAACGGCTGCGCCTGTTTCATACATATTAATTTTGGATTTGAGACCGAAATACCTATCCAAACTGAATTATATATATACTTATATATATTTTTAATTTTTTTTTAATTAAAGGTTTGATAAATATCTGGTACTGTGAGAAGTATTTTATTTAGTATATGCCATGTAAAAAAATAATTTTAGAGGCATCTTAAAAAATTATATGCGTGTTTATCGTTTTTTTTTTAATTATCATATTTGCTATGGGAATATGATTACGTAAATAAAAATATAAAAACAAAACATTAAAAATGAAAGGTTTTTCCGGGTCAATATTTTAAATTATGTACGAAAAATTTATGTTCCAACGTAAATTGGTCGTTTTTAATTTAATTTAAAGTCCATCGTAATGCGTATTTTATTTCGTTTTTTAATATTTTTTATTTTATATTTCATTACATTTTGAAAGTAGATGGGGTAAAACTTTTTTTTGAATCACTGTTAGCCCCTAAATAATTGTTAAAGATGACTCTGACATCGCGAAAAATCAATTCTTTTAATGGCCTATATTTCATAATGTAAAACAAAAATAAATAAAGTACTTCTCATAAATACTAGATACCTACTGAACAGTTTGAAAATGGCCTTAAACGCCGAAACAGCTGTGCGACAACAATAATAACTAAAAATACTTACAGAACTTAATAATAACATTATTAAATTTGATTTACATTAATTTTTTAAAAAATTAAATGGAGTTCTACGAATTAAACACAAAAAAAATTGATAATTTTATTTTAAAAAAAATATATCATTAGGTTTAGGTAGGAGTATTTTGACCTTAAACGATTTTTTAATTTTTTTTACGGAAACCACATACAGTGTTGATAGAGAAAACATTTAGTAGTACCTAGTATAAAATATTTATGCATTGATTTCAAATAACCAATCCTTTTTCCAAATCCACCACACGCGTTCATGGTATTTGTGTCAAAATATTGAATATTTAGTCTTATATCGATTAACGTTTTTACCATAGTTTTTTCATAACGGCGCATCATCCCAGGGTGACATTTGCCTCCTTATAAAATGATCTCCAATGGTTGCTGTCCTTCTTCATTCACCTCCAATCTCAGGCTTTCTCGCAATGCTGAAATATTCTTCCACGTAGTTAAATCGCCTCTTCCTTTGTCTGCCTCTGGGCATTCCTCGCTTCCACTGGTGCACCCACTTGGTTATAACTTTTGTTGTCTGGCATTGTTTTGTCACCTTGCATTTATTTTAATATCACCTACTTAAATTCTTATGAAAAAGCACACAAGGCATGAATACATATTTAATAAGTGCCATAACTGTATTTTGGTGATAATTTTTTTATATTGGTTGATATAATGATTCATGATAAAACCACGATATCTCTATCATATACACAAATGATGCGCAAAGATCTGATATAATAGTTTTTATTACACAGGAACTGGAGAAGTACCTCGACAACTCGAAGCATGGAGTCATCTTATTTAGCATGGGATCCATGCTCAGGGCAGTATCTTGGCCCAAGGAGAAGCTGACGGCATTCCAAGAGGCCTTCGCCGAGATGAAGGAGGATGTGCTGTGGAAGTGGGAGAACGACACCATGGAAGGAAAGCCTTCCAACGTTAGGCTTCTGAAGTGGGTACCGCAGAATGAAGTTTTGAGTGAGTAAGCAAAATGTTTTTGCTTTAATTACTGCTCGTTTCTTCCAGAGCAGGATGTCATTATTTCACGGAGGAATAAATCTTAACTATGAAGGTCTGCATGGGGGGAATTGTCAGTAATATGGTTTTTATTTTTCCATGGTGTTACGTAACGAATTCCTATGATCCGGTTCGTAAGTAAATTTACATATTTCCATTAAAATATTATTCAAGATTATTAATATATTCAAACTACCGTTGCAATAACCTCGGATAACCCAGTCTCGGGAGATATTTCGTTTTTGCAGTTCGTTTATAGTCAATTTGAAAAACCACCGCTTCCAGGATATAAAAATAAATAGGTTAAATGCAGGAAGGGAATTCAATAAAGTAATCGTTCTTTGCTATAAAAATACCCTTGAACAAGTCTGTATTTAGCAATGACTATAAGCTCTAGAAAAAACTACAAATCTCTCTGTGAATGTATTTAACACATTGAAGGTTAGAATGAAAGTTAACTGAATTTGCAAAATATAGTATAAAATTATGTCATGGTAAAAAGTAAATAATAAATTCGAACTGTAAGAGGTACGATACCGAACAGGCGTACGTTCTACAGACTTCTGACGAGGAGGATGCTCATTGAATCCGTACAATCACTATTAGTTAAAAGTAATAATTTGGCAGAGCCAGAAGAACGAATCGTCCGAGAGAAGCGCCCGAAACTGAAGACCCCTTATTCTCTCTCACTCGAGCCGTCCCCGTATATCGGGCTCGTAAACCCCGTGGACCACCGAACGTAACCATTCGAAAGGCACAAGACACTCGCAACTAGATAAAATAGTACTTGACTTTAAATAATATCAGGGTTACTTGTAAAACTTTAAGAACAACAAATTAAAAATCTGTGTTTTAAATAACAAGAAAAGGGATGATATTTTTATTAAATCGGGGTTCTATAAACGATTTTAATTTTTTTTTATGTAGGAAAACTTTTAGATATTTAAATACTACAGCTAAGGAGCACCTAAAGTATTCGAGTAATAATTATTATTCTTAATTTTCCAACCGCATTTTGGAAACAAATCATTCTTTTGACATAATTAAGTTTAAAAATCGTTTTTAATCAACAAAAATAAAGGATTACAAATTTCGCATTCAAACACAAATATTGGTTTACATTTAAAATTTGAAAATAAAGGTTAATAGATAATTAAGTATTATTAATAAACAAATATAAAAAAAAACTCGTCTCTTCAAATTATTTTCATTTTAATATCCGTACTGAGAATAATCATTTTTATTTTGGTGCCTTAGTTGCTTCTTGATTTTGTTTGAATTTCTAGTTTGTATTTGAAATTATTATGTATATATATATTTTACATCATTTTTTCATTTACGTTTTAATTACTTACATATAATAATAATAATTTAATAATGATTTTGTTACTTTTTTACATTAATACCCAAATATTTACCTTTTATCACCACTTGTTGTTATTTTTGTCTACGTATATAATTTGTCCATGTTTATAATATTTTTTTTTTAAGTATGTATACTCATACATCGTATTAATTGAAAATATTTGCATTTATTTAACATAACCGAAGTAAAATTAATATGTCATTTACCAATAATTAACGATCCTTTAAGATATAACATTATCTGGAAACTAGGCTTTATAGAATATTCATGATCTTGGCCTTGAATGAATGACGTGACATACTCGTTCGTATGCAAATAGACGGGTAATGGCAGGTACTCATTATTAGCGGGTATTTAATTGATTTGTTGTCGATGGTATCAAACCGTTTTATTACGGATAGTTCATTGCACGTAACCAAAGAATATTTAGTTATAAATTTTTATCATACACATTCAGTTCTCATTTCAAATAAGTACATTTGTGTTGATGATTTGATTTATTTCAGACCACAAAAACGTCAAGGCTTTCATAACCCACGCTGGTATGCTTGGTCTCTCTGAATCAGTCCACTGCGGAGTACCAGTTGTATCCATCCCGATATATGGAGACCAGTTTGGTAATGCTGCGGCGGCTAGAGACAGCGGTGTTGGAGCCTACTTGGAGTACAGATACATCACCAAGGATCTGGTACTCAATGCGTTGAGAGAAGTCCTCAATCCAAGGTATGGAACTGAGACCATTTTGACTATATAATGATCTTAATGAGAATCCAACAAAAGTTTTTTAAGAGATCTTGCCAATTAGACGCCAGTAAGAGAAACGGTTTTAATTTCAAAGTTTGGAACCGAAGCCGTATAATGTAATTTAAGAACTGAAAAGATCGACCTATAAATACAACTTGGCATTTAATTGTAGATATTTTGGAACTACGGTATTTAATTTATCGCTGAAATGCGTTCAAATGTTTTCAAATATTCGCGTTCGATAGTTAGTTTAAAAGATACAAGGCAAAACATTATAATAAATTTATTAAAGTTTAAAAAAAAAAAAAATTATTTGTGAATTTGACTTTGTTTGTATTTATCTAACATCTAATACATTCACCAAATTCATCAGTGCAAAACGTAAACAAAATTTTTTTAATTATAAAATAATCTTAGAATGTGATTTTGAATCACCTCCTTTCAGAAAGTACCACTAATTTCTGAACACCATTTGATTGAAGTAAAACATGTGCTCTTGAAACTTATGTTTTTAAAAATTTACTTTAATTTTTCCTATGAGCCATCGTTATGTTACCATTTAAAACCTTTTAAACGACCGGTCAGTGGCTGAGTTTTCACCGCGTCTGGATCCCACCAAGGCGTCGTGAGTTCAATCTCCACCACGACACAAGCAATATCTTTAGGTTACTGTGATGGCAGTAGGATATTTTCAATTTTTCTCAGGTTATTCGTAACTTGGGAATGTTTGTCATTCTTTAAAAGAAGAAGACGAAAAAGAAGATCGCAACGCCCTCAATTGTCCACTGTTAAATATTACTATGTGTTGTGGTGTGCCTGAATTACAAATTTTCTCTTCTTGTGGAACGTGATTAAATTTTTTCCTATTTCTGAATTCTTTCTTGAAGAGATAATCATTTTTCATTGACCTGTCTGGGGCTTGGGATTCGAAAGGTTTTATGTAAATCGGTGACTTCTAGGGGTTATCGGTTTAGTGAACGAGGGAATATTGAGAGCATTCTCAATTAGATACCATTACGTGTACTTAAGAGATATTCGCAATCTAAGGCATGAAATTAAAATAGTATTGTGAGACCTTTTCAATAAAATGCCAACAAACGTAAGGAAGTCTTGAAAAGCATGAAGCCGTATCATTGTTATGTGAAAGTTCTACCGCCTGTTGTGTTTTCCGAGTATAGAACACTATGATTAATTAGCGATTTTTTAATAATGAAACAAAAATATTACTTATGTAATACGTACCTTTATTGCAATTAAGTTTGTAACTATAACTAAAATAAATGTATGAATAAGTGTGCAGGGGTTTATAAACTAGATACATAAAAATGAAAAATATATATATGCAAATGAGTAGGTAATATGTGAAGAATAGAATTTTTATTTATAATTTTTTTTATATGAATACTGCACAAGAGTCCCAACTGCTCCCAACCGTCTGGAGCCAGTGAGACCATGGCATTTTCAATTGGGGAATATTATGAGGCTGAAGGTATTGGGGAGGGGTAGGAGAAGGGGAAGAGGAAGGTGGGGAAATACCTGGCTATTCAGATCTGGTCACCAAAAACGGCTAAAAGCCATTTCAATCTACGTTTCAATTCTGAATGGTGGTCTTTCACCAGAGCGATACTGAGCGAATCTTCCACTCTGAGAAATGTATAGTTATATGTTAAGTTGAAGTTTCACATAACCCGCCTCATTAATATGTTGAGGCAGTAATTTTTCATATTATTTTATAATACCTATGAGTGATGAATAAACACCAATAATGAAATATTTTCAGACAATCTAAATAAAATAAAAACATGTATAATAAACTAAAATCTGTACAATACAGATATTTCACAATAATAACTCAAAATATGTCGGCTTACAACTATAAAAAAAAATTATATAATAAATAATAGCAATAAATTGTACATAAAATAGTATTTCCCAATTATCTAACAAAAAATAGTTTTTATCAGCTACCCAATCAATAACTTCAAATTTGGTTTAGTGCAACGGTAAAGGCCCTATCGTCACTTTTAATCCAATCCAATGACAGTAAAATACAAACAATTTATTACAAAATGCATTCAATATAAAGCAAAATGCTTAAATATAATTTAATATTTATTGCATTCAAGTTTAATTAGTACGGGTGGTCCGTAAAATAAGTTTCCCTATTTTTTTCACAATAAAAACCATTTTATTTATAACGAGCATTACGTCATTGGAAAGCTTAGACTTTCAGCCATTTTTCTACATATTTCCCGTTGACTTCGATGCACTTTTTCATCCGGGTCACCATCTTTTTGATTCCCTGGTCATAAAAGTCTCCCGCCAGGCCGTGAAGGTAGCACAGAACCCCTTCTTTCAGCTCCTCTTCGTTTGCAAAATGCGTTCCACCGAGGTGTTTCTTCAAATCAGGGAAGAGATGGCAGTCGCTCAGGGCCAAGTCCGGACTGTATGGTGGGTGTAAGATGATCTCCCATCCGAATTTATCAATGAGCGCGGTGGTGACGCGGGCTGTATGCGGACGAACGTTGTCCTGATGAAAATGGATTCCATTCGTCAGCATGCCCCTCCTCTTGTTTTGTTTGGACCTTTTAAGGTTTTCCAGAGTTTTGCAGTAGCAATCAGCAGTTATTTTTGTGCCGGTAAGTGTAAATTCGCACAGCAATAGGCCTTTCCTGTCCCAGAATACCGTTGCCATGACTTTACCGGCAGACAGCGTTTGTTTGAACTTACGCGGCGTCGGCGATTGCAGATGTTTCCACTGTTTGGATTTTTCCTTTGTTTCCGGTATGAGGTAGTGGGCGCACGTCTCGTTCCTAGTGACTATGGAGTCTAAGAACTCCTAACTGCCGACTTTGTAGTCCGCGAGAAATGTGGTGGCCGCTTCAACACGCTGTCGTTTGTGGTCCTCCGTAAGCATCTTGGGTACCCACCTTGCACAAACCTTAGAATATCCTAATTCTGTCATCTTGTCTATAGTTGTCTTGCTGACATCTGGGATCATCTTGCTAAGCTCCTGAACCAGTCAGTCTTCGATCTGCCAACATTGCCGCTTCCACTCACAATCGTTTCGTCACTGACCGATGGCCGTCCGGACCGCTGTTCGTCATGGACGTCTGTGCGCTCTTCTTTGAATTCTTTGCACCACTTGCGCATCATTTGAACATTCATGCACGTTTCTCCATACACTTCTGTCAGTTGAGAATGAATTTCCGTCGCCGAATGGCCTTTGGCACACAAAAACGAATCACGGAGACTTCACACCTAGCGGGCGATGCGATCGGGAGCTCCATTCTTTACGGCTGATATAGCGACACTGAGCGTCGCACCGAGTTCGGCCGGGTGGGGATGTGGAGGGGGAAGACCAAGCTCCGATCCAGTGTTGCCGGATTGCACGTAACAGCGATCCGCGCGCCCTTGGCAAACAGGAAAACTTATTTTACAGACAACCCTCGTATTCTACTCTTAGGCTGCTCTCTGACGGTCCGGTGAGGAATGAACATTTCACTCGTTACTGCAGACACTGCACAGAAAAGTCAAGTTTGCTAAAGTAAGGTAACGGTTTGCAACACAGTCCATTGTGGGACTTTTCTGCGCAGTGTCTCCCGTGGCGAGTGAAATGTTCATTCCTCACCGGACCGTCAGAGAGCAGCCTTATAGACCAAGTGTAGTACCTTTAATGTGAACAGTTGGTGATTTATTAAAAAATGAAAGAATAATGCCAGGAAAATATAAATAATTTATTATTTATGTCCCACACAAAATTTCTTTATTTATTTATTACAAAAAATTACAAAATTATAACATAAATATAACAATACCAGATTTTTTTACTTCTCGTTGTTCTACTCTCCATAAGTTGAGTTCTAGTAGCTCGTGGTTATGAGAAAAGTATTTAAAAACGTAATAAAAAATTTAAAAAAAACAATGCACAATAGGTGATAAACAATATTAAAAACTTATTAAATAATTACAAACACAAATCAACAAAACACTTTTATAATAATTATAAAAAATAACCAAATAGTAATTTATATGCGAGATAGTTAGGGGTACAATTTATCATTATCTAAGTTGAGGGAGTAATTCTTTTTTTTTAATTGTTCATATTTCAAAGTTTCGGTTACATTAATTTTGTTTTTAGACAATAATATATTGTACCATCTTATACCTAAATGCAAGTAGTCGTCGTTCTTAGCATTGGTATTTATTGGTTATGCTATCAGTGGTGCGAATTTTATTGATGAAATATATTTTGAAAATTTAATATAAGGCGTTTTTCATATAATTTTTTAATACATGGTACATTAAATTCCTGAAATACCTTTACGCATTTTAAATCAACACGCTAAACCTTAGTGTTGTTACTGTTGACGCATCAGATGCACGACGAATTAATTCCAATTTCAGCTAATGAATCGATTACCAGTAATCGCAATTGCTGATATTAAAAAACGATTATGGTAATTAAAAAGCACAGAACAGATATTCCCAGAAGTGTGGCCGATTTGGAAAAATGATAATGTTGCGAAATTACATAAGACATTTAGACTCCAGACATGCTAACGATATTTGAAAGTGTGTGATCGATTTCAACAGAAGTGAGGAAAATTCGGATTTACTTCGGGCACACGGACATGTCGTAACACACTTCTACCGGTTTATCTGTTCAGTAGATAAAATGATTACATCGTTTTGCTTGTCATGCGCCATAATAAGCAAATGATACTGTCTTGACGATGCATCATGAATTGCGTAGGAAATACCAGAAAGAAGACTTATTGTAAATATTATGTAATTACAATTGACTTTTTTTTATAACTTATTGATGCTTGTTGAGAATGACCCCATTCAAATATATTTTTAATCATTGAAGATAATATTAACAACTTCCAAATCGAAACACGAAACCGAAAATACACAGATAAGAAAACCGTTATATATTATAATGGGGTTTATAAGCTTCAATAAGTTATTTAAAAAAGAAAAAAATATATTAATCCTAGACTTGTAGAAAAAGTCAACAGATGTCCCATATAAATAAAAATCGGAAAGGTGTATCTGAGACACTATCTAACGATTACACATAAATTCGGGCAGAATCTTTTAATTATAAAATGGTAGCAGCCAAAAACACATGGGAATTATTTGAAGATGATATTGACAATTCTTAGAAATCGAAGTATGATACCGATAAAAATGAAGGAACGGATTGGGGTGGCTGTAGCTCAGTGAATTAGAGCGCAAGGTAAAGGTAGCACTGGATAGACCATGAGGTCCTAGTTTTAAGTCCCAGTTGCTAATGTCATATTTTTATTTTCCGTCTCTTTTCGGTTTCACGTTTCATTTTGAGAGTTGTTAATACTATATCAATGATTAAAAAATACGTTACATTATGGTTTATTAGTATTCCAAAAAATTGAACACTTTATGATCCCTATCAAGAGAATTGATTTCTAATACAAATCAATACGAACCATAAATAGATTATTGCCAAAAGCGAAAAGTCTGCGTCGCACTCTCGGCAAGACTCACAGAAGCGAGGGAACAGAAATGCTACAAATCCAATCTTCCTCTTTCTCATCTCCTTCCCCTCCTCACTACCTTCAGTCTCACAACATGCTTAAGTTCCACTGGTGACTGGATCCAGACGGTCGGGAGAAATTAGGACCCTTGTGCGGTATTCCCAATAACCACAAAATGGTAAATCTGGTTATTCTAAAATTGAATGTATGATGTTTAACCGCCCGTCCTTTGGGTTATTATTCAAAAAGTAGGTAAATTTTTTTTTTTTCATTAGATTTCACAATAACATTACGTGTGACTAGTGACGTAACTTATATGGGAGAGACAAAAATACCCGAACACATCCGTTAGCTTCGGCTGACCTCGAAATGTCAAACGAGATGACGCAGGAACCAACTTGACGTATACGAATGTTTTGTGGATTTCGGTATAGCTTTTTTTGTACCTGAACGTACGGGATGTGGTTTGTTACGTTCGGGCGATAATATTGCAGCCGTATCACGTACGTTCGTATGGGTGGGGTGGTTAAATACAAAATTACTTAATACAAATCAGTTCTCACGATAGCGAGCATAAAATGGTTAATGTTAGCCCATTTTCCAATGCACACATCCTTTATGTATTTCACACTTACTGGCCCAAACATAGATAATAGAAACATGGGATATGTGCCATGAAAGCTTATTTGTATGAAAACGCGAACACAAAAATGTCGCCAACATCATCCACCCATACTACTGCAGATCGCGTCTACGCACAGTGGCTCTCCACCCTTGATTCTCCTTACACACCAAATGCGTAACTTTCATTGGATCCGTCGCTTTGATAGTACGTGCAGTTCGGATGTAGCTCTGCAACAATTGGCACGCTTCCATGCCATATCTTCTTTTATTTCTATTATCCATTGTTTCAATCTAAGTTAGATATGCTCACCATAAGCCACATAGGCCGCCTTAAAGACTTAACCAGTTAATCCTTGCTATTTTTATTCTAGTGTACAAGAAAAGGCCAAGAAACTCTCTGCGATATGGCAAGACCGTCCACAGAGCCCTCTAGAGTCGGCAATCTACTGGACCGAGCACGTGGCCCGACACGGAGGGAGCCACCTAAGGCCGGCTGCAGCTGATCTCCCCCTCTACCGATACCTTCTGCTAGACGTCCTGGCATTCCTCGCGTTCCTGGCATCAATCCTGGCTTACGTCAACTATAAATTGTTCCGTTTTATAAAGAGCCTGTTTTTGAAGTCCAAGACACAGAAAAAAGCAAAGGAAAACTAATTTCGTGTTATTTTTAAAATTACTGCTTATGTAGAACAGAATTTTTGTACATTTTTTTCTGTGTTAGACATCTAGGGCTTTATGGTGAGGCTTTTAAGTTTTTGTTGTAATAAAGCTATTGTTTTTTCTAATTTGACATGTTTTGTATGCAACCATACTTGTCTAATATCCTAACCATATAAATCTAATATCCTACCCTATATAAGGAGTTGTAATAAATTTCACAACTGGGGTAGGTAGGAACTTGAAATAAAAAAAATTATACTTCATTTCTTTTACCAACACAATTCGTCGATATTATAAAAATATCATGTGTTCATTGATAGCATTGTTTACAATTGATTTCTATTGGGTTTTATTTATTTATAGTCTCCATAAAACAGTTTTACACCAACACATTACATATGTAGAATACATAACAGTAAATGAGAAATGGTAAAAAATATAATATTATTAATAATAATAATAATGTTTTTTTTTTTTATTTCAGCAGAACAAAGCGGTGAGTGCAATACTCTGTTTGCCATATAAAAAGAATACATTTAAAAAAAAAAAAATTACATGCTGCAGAAATATAATATAAAAAATAAATCAAAATTGAATTAAATTAAAATAACATATTTAGCACTTATGCTACAGTGGCCTGAGGGAAAGTCTCCATCTACGATGTAGGGGTGCGCCCTGCCACTGGGCGACGGCCTGGACAAGAGTGTTTTCCGATCTCCGGTAGCGCTGACACGTCCCGGCTATTCTGTGGCGCATCAAAGCAGCGAACCCATGCACCCTTCCCTCTGCGAACATCTGCGAGGCGTTGCATCTCCAAGGGAGGCCGAGCAGCACCCTGTAAGCGTGGTTATGTTGCACTCGGAGTGTGTCCATGACGCCTAGTGTATATCTTGTCCATAGTTCGCTAGTGTAAAAGCTCATGCAGTATGTCTGGAATAGTTGCTTTTTTACCGGAGGACTGCACCTATTAAATCTCCTGGCGAGCATGTTGGCACGTGGGCACAGTGTTCTTCTTTGGCGTTCTATGTCATTTTTATCATTTAGGTCATCAGTGATGACGTGCCCCAAGTATTTGATTTCGCTGCAGATTTCAAGATTGGCTCCGCCGAGACGTATGGGCGGAATGACAGCAGGACCCGTATTTGCCTTGAAAATCAGCAGTGACGATTTTTTAACATTATACATCAGCCCGTGACTAATAACGTACGATTCGTATATGGCTAGAAGTTTTCTCATTGCTCTTACCGATGATATTTTTTATTATTTTTTTTTATTTTATTTAAAATGATATTGTTTTTTACAGAAAGTATATAAATAAGACATGATTCATATAGTGTAACAAAAAATATAATATAGCTATTCCTCACCATAAAGAAACAAGGTTCTTGAGTTTGGTGAGTGATTATCGCTTAATTAAACAGATCATAACTTGAAATATTGTTGTACAATAGCAGGAAAATATGAATTTGTCGTGTAAATTTTGTAATTTATCACTAGTAATAGTATTAAAGAAAATAAAAAAAATGAAAAGAAAGTAGAAGAAAAGAAGAGAAGATAATAATAAAAGACAAAAAAATCTAATAATAATAAAAATAAAAAAAAATAAGATTTGAAAAAATTTTACAGTAGTTTGAGGTAATTTTTTAATCTATGTTGAAATTCATCGATATTTTTTATAATTTTAAGATCAGATGGCAGATTGTTAAAAAAAGTTATTCCTAGATATAGGTATGTGTTTTGCGTATGCTTAGTATCGAATGGCGGGATTTTAATGTTTTGCTGATATCTTGCGGATATATTAAATTGTAATTTATTTAACGTTTTTTCTTTAATGATTTGAATAATTGCATATTTTTTATAAATTTTATCTACTGTAGGTACATTGAATATTGTTAAAAGCTTTTCAGTGGAAAATGATGATGGTTTTTTTAAAATTACCTTTATTATCAATCTTTGAATTATTTTAAGTGGACTTAAAATATTATCATATGTTCCCCCCCAGCCAATAATTCCATATTGTAAAATAGACTGAACAATTGCATAGTACACTCTTTTTAGGTTTTCTAGTCTAAGAATATTTCTTTGTCTTATAAATATATATATACATTTTCTAATTCGTTTAACAAGTTCACAACTATGTCTTTTCCATTTAAAATGCTGGTCTATATATACACCAAGGTATTTAATTTTGGAAGTTGGACTAAGTATTGAACATGCTTGATTACAATTGATTCTGTTGCAGTTACTTTGGTGTATTATAATTTTTATTTCTGGTTTTGATTTAAATTTACTGATAGAGAAAGGAATAAATTTTGTTTTTCCAGTGTTAAGGGAGAGTAGATTATTATCGAACCAATATTTTAATATATTAATATCAGTATTTGCTAGCTTGTTAATAGAATTCCAGTCAGTACCTTCAATTATTATGACAGTGTCGTCAGCATAAGATATTATTTTCCGTTTAGCTTTTGCATGAATATGTCATTTACATAGATGATAAAAAGTAGAGGTCCCAGTACTGTACCTTGAGGTATGCCAAAATTACTTGTTTTTTATGACTAAGTACCTCGTTTATTTTTACCACTTGAGGACGTTTGAAAAGATAGCTTTTTATCCATTCCAGAGCTGTACTATTTATTCCAATGTTGCTTAATTTAATTATAAGTTTGTCATGAGATATGCTATCGAACGCTTTTTTGAGATCTATAAAAATTCCAAGGCATTTTAGTGATTTATCTAATGAAGTGTGAATAAGGCTAGTTAATTTTGAAATTGCTTCCTGTGTGCTTCTACTTTCCATAAAGCCGAATTGATTTTCGTGAATTATGCTATTACATTTTATAAACTGGTTAAGTCTTTTTTTTACAAGTTTTTCAAAAATTTTTGCAATATTTGAGATTACTGAAATGGGACGGTAATTATTAACATCTTCAGGATTACCAGACTTAAATATTGGAGTTATGGTAGTTTGTTTGTAATTACATGGAAATACTCCGCATTGGAAACTTGTGTTGATTATATGCATTAACGGTTTAGAAATTTTGTTCTTAATATTTTTTAAAATGTTAATTGTAATTCTATCAAAACCTGGGGCAGAGCCTCCTTTCATGCCGTTTATAATAGTTACTATTTCGTCCTCTGTGGTGAGTTGAAATGTTGACATTTTATTTTTAAAATCAACATTACAGTCTGGAATTGTTATATTTGGATCTTTGTGTATGAGATTGGCAAGATTGTCTCCTATATTTGCAAAGAATTCGTTAAATATATTTGCAGCTTTTAAAGGGTTCTCTTTGCAACATGTTTTCGAATTATCATGAATAATAGTGCTGATTTCATTGTTTTATACTTTTTTTTGTCCATTATCTCATTTATAATCGTCCATACTCCTTTGTCATTTTCAACCTGTATCAACTTCTGTTTGTAATAGCTTTCTTTTGTATGTTTTATGATATATGAGAGTTTATTTTTATATGCTTTAAAATGTTTCTGTAAATGTTCATTATTTGGTTGTTGATTAGTTAATCTATAAAGAGCTTGCTTATGACGTACGGATACTATTAAACCGTGAGTTATCCATGGGTTTATAGGTTTGAAGTTAGGTAGTTTGGATTTGGATATGATATTATTTGTTGAGTCATTTATGAATTTAGATAATTTTTCTTCAAACATTTTACAACAAACATTGACATCATTACATTGATATAAATCAAGCCAATTTTCTACTTCTAATTTACATTTTAACGTATCCATGTTAAGTACTTTTTTTGAAACATTTTCTTGTTTAAATGGTTTTAAAAGTTGGATTACAGAATTTATAATTGAATATACATGAATAATGATCAGTGATAGTTGTACGAATGACAGCGGATATAATATTTTGGATATCAGAAATATTTGTAAATATATGATCTAAACATGAAGGTCGTTGACCTCGAACGTTTCTAGTATATGAATTAATGCACGGTAAATAATTAAGTTCCGCTAACATGTTTAGATAATTATCTTTATCCTTACTAGAGTATTCTTTTGCAATATTTAAGTTCACATCTCCAACAATAATATTATTTTTATTTCTAAAATTTAATAATATATTTTTTAATTCATTTATAAATTGTGATATTACTGATGCATGAGTGCGATAAACGGCAATAATATTATAATATTTATTTTGGTCTTTAAACTCAATATTTAATAGGTTTACATTATGAATATTGTTCATACATACCCCACCAATGTGGCATCCGATTCTTGTTTTCTTCAGAGTTTTGCTAAGTTCATCCATGTATACATTGAATAGCACTGAGGACATTGAGCCTCCTTGTCTAACGACGCACTTTAATTGAGCTGCTTCTGATAGGCTATCATTCCCATCTGATAAAGTTTTCCTGTGGCTTGTACCACGTACTTAATATATTAACAATTTGCGGTGGTACTTGTCGTTCGGTCAGTTTTTTCCACAACTTATGACAAACCCTGTCAAAAGCTTTGCTCAAGTCTAGGAAGCATGCGTATACCGTTGTTTTTCTGACTTTATAATATTCAATTGTTTGTTTCATACTATATATGGCTGTATCAGTAGAGCATTCAGCTTTGAAGCCCATTTGGGAGTCCTCGGTATTGAGCTTGTCTTCGGTTAAGTGTAAGATGACTTTTTCAAAGATTCTTGCAGTTATTGTGGCAAGAGATATGGTCCTGTAATTAATGGATGATGTCAGGTTCAATTGACGGATTTTGGGGATCGGTATTATTATGGTTTTGGATATTTCTGTCGGAATGTGTTCGAGTCCGATCATGGCAGTGAAGAGAGAGGCCAACAGAGTTGTTACGTACCCCCCCGCATGTTTTACGTGTTCTAAGTCCATCGTGACCTGCAGATTTACTTCCTGCCATGTTGCGTATTACTCGTTAGATCATCTCAGGTAAGATGACTATGGACGGCTGTTGTTTCGGTTGATTTGTTGGTGCATCAATCTGTTTATCCATTATTTGCGGTTGAACTGGTGTGGAGCAAAAAGTATTCCTTAAAACTTCAGCTATGACTTTATTTTCAGATTTTCCATCAATATGGCTCGGTGCGTTATGTTTCACTTTCAATACAGTATTGGTTTTGTTCCAAAAAGACGAAAAGTTCTTGCATTGAAAGCTGTTTGCTATTTTATCCATTTTATTCTGTTCGAATTTCCTTTGACATAGGACCATCAGTAGGTCGTCCATTCTGCGGCCATTTTATGTGTACATTTCTCGATCTTTAATAATGTAAGGAAACCTGCTCATTCCAACCAGCTATAGCCTTTTGTAGGATTTCTCCCTGTATTAAATGCAGAAATTGCTGAGGTACTTAATAATTGTACAATGTTCTTATATAGGTCATCTATTTGGGCTGCATTTATCATGGTGCTGTCATGAGTTTCTGTGTCGGTTCCACAAATTATCTCAAGTTGACCTATGGCTAATTGTGCATATCTGGAGTAGGACTCCACTTGTGCTTGACTTTTGGGCCGCCATCGGCATGGATCCCCCACTATTGTACAACTAGAAGTATATGTAGGTAGCCCAATAGTTCCTAGAGTAGTGTGCATCGGTCTGTGATCAGACCAGTCGGAATTGTAGTCAATATACATATCTTCAATTGTATTGCGTACTGCCTAGATAAGTATTAGGATTAGTACAAGTACGTGTATATTAATGATTTAAACAATATTAAAGATGATGATTTAAATCACGCATGTAAGAAGTGAAAGGTTGATAGGAAAAGTGTAAAAAGTCATGGGGGTAGCTTTATAACAATTTTGTGACATGGGTTAAAAGATAGTTGCTAAACTGTCTGTAAGTGACATTGAAAATGTCAACGGTCAATGCAGCACTGTTAAGCAGTTGAGTCGCTTTGCTGATAGGCGTGTTATGGTAACCAAAAGTTGCATGGGCTCTCCCACGAGTTTACTTGTTAGGAACCCATCAGTGTTTCCAAGCATGCCTGCAATAACTGAAAAATTATGTACTATATTGCCAATACTGATAACTTACGTATACTCACAGCTAGGGATAAATCGGAGAAGAACTCTTCCGACCACAGCTCCATGCAGTAATCAAAGCTGTCATGTTATTATTATAAAAAACATTGATTATTGCTTGCATTTTTAAATACATGGTATTTGTTCTTTTTCACCAATAACCTTATCAATTTATTTTGAAGGTGTCGATCAAAAATGTTTTATTTTTCAAAGATTTTTATACGTTTAATAATAAAGTAATAATAACAAAATACTTTTCAGTTAATATTGAAACATAAAAAAAACACTACCTAATTTTTATTCCACCTTGTTCGACTTGCTTCCCACCTTTTTATCTTTATTTGCATTCGAGAACAATTTCTTAAAGACAAACCCAATGAACATGAAGACAATCAGTCCCAGGAATATGAAGAAGGCAATTATGTCTAGAAGAAGGTAACGGTACAGAGGAAAATCTGCTGATACTGATCGGAGATGTTTTCCCCCGTATTTGATGACGTGCTCCACCCAATAAATTCCAGTTTCTAAAGGAGAGAATTGCCTGTCTCGCCAGATGGCTGATAAGAGTTGTGCATTCTGTTGTATCCTAGAAATAAATAAATAAAACAACATTTTATATATTATAGGGACGACTTCTTCCTCTTCATATGGAGTGCAGTTATAACAGGTAATTTTAGCTAAGATACTCATAATATTACGATTATGTTTTGGTTTTAAGGTCTGCTAATTGAAAACATATGTGATTGCCCTACACAGATAAATTCTTCTCTCATATGATTTGGATGAACATAAATTTAAAACAATATTGTCAGATTAATTATTTATGTGCAAGCATATAAATAAAATGATCACCTTTGCGCGTATATTATCTGTGGTTTTATGTTTTTGTTCTTATTATATATTAAATAACTGAGCGAAAAAAAAATCCTTTAAAAAGATAACTTTTGTGGTAAATCGAGAAATATTAAGTTAAACTGGATTAATTGGGTCGGTGTGTTAAATTGCCTTAATATTGAATTATCATTAGTTATAATCTTTAACGGAAGATCAAACAAAAATATATCTACAGAATATTTTTTTTAATACTAATAAACAACATTTGATCTACATATGGAGTATGTATTGATAAGTTACACTCGTGGAAGTATAGGATGTCTTTCTTCCTTGGATGGTTAAATTTAGAAAATTATCGGGTTAAATATTACTGATTTGGGCCATGCATCGTATATTATGAGTATGCATTGATAAGTTACACTCGTGGAAGTATAGGATGTCTTTCTTCCTTGAATGGTTAAATTTAGAAAATTATCGGGTTAAATATTACTGATTTGGGCCATGCATCGTATATTATGAGTATGCATTGATAAATTACACTCGTGGAAGTATAGGATGTCTTTCTATCTTGCATGGTTAAATTTAGAAAATTATCGGTTTAAATATTACTGATTTGGGCCATGCATCGTATATTATGAGTATGCATTGATAAGTTACACTCGTGGAAGTATAGGATGTCTTTCTTCCTTGCATGGTTAAATTTAGAAAATTATCGGGTTAAATATTACTGATTTGGGCCATGCATCGTATATTATGAGTATGCATTGATAAGTTACACTCGTGGGAAGTATAGGATGTCTTTCTATCTTGCATGGTTAAATTTAGAAAATTATCGGTTTAAATATTACTGATTTGGGCCATGCATCGTATATTATGAGTATGCATTGATAAGTTACACTCGTGGAAGTATAGGATGTCTTTCTATCTTGCATGGTTAAATTTAGAAAATTATCTGGTTAAATATTACTGAATTGGGTCATGCATCGTATATTATGATATATAAATGTGGAGTATGAATTGATAAGTCACACTCGTGGAAGAATAGGATGTCTTTCTTCCTTGGATGGTTAAGTTATAAAAAATATCGGGTTAAATATTACTGAATCGGTCATGCATCGTGTATTGTGATATAGACATATGTATGTCATCTGTATAACAATATCACGAAAGATTTGTTCATAAAACTCCGCAGATACAAAATTTTGTCCAGTGACATTAAAGTATTTAACTATAAATAAATTTTATTACTTGTTATTGTGTTTCATTCGTAGAACTCCAGTAATTTTTTAAAATAAATTAAATGGTTATTATTAATTACTGCAAGCATTTTGTTTTGTTATTATTGTGACGGCTGTTTCGGCGTTCAAATTAAAAAAAAAAACACTATCAAACTGTAGTGAGGTCACACAAAAAAAATCGTTTCCAATTGGCCTCAATACAATTTGATAAACTGAACGCTGAAATGGCTGACCCAATAATAACAAAGCTAAAATACTTCTTATAATAAAATGATTAAATTTGTTTTATTTTTAATTATAAAAAATAAATAAAAAATAGTAATAATGAAACTTGCTTGGGTTCCAGAATATTTCTAAGCCCCTTCAATACGTTCTCAGTGGTGATGTCATCATACTCCAGAACCTCTCCAATCATACTGTCCCTGGCTGCCCCTGCGTTATGTGCCTGGTCTCCATATATAGGTATGGCCAAGACTGGGACTCCACAGTGAACGGCTTCAGAAAGTCCGAGGCCACCAGCGTGCGTTATGATAGCCTTGACGTTGGGGTGATCTGTACCAAATAATCATTTGTTTGAGTTAAGTGGGCTTCAACAGATTTTCCTGATATTTTCAACATTTTTTAATCAATTTTATGATCCACTGTTTTTAATATCTCTGTGATAAGATTACTGTTATACTAACAGTGTTCTACAAAACAAAACCATACTCGAAAAGGTATTTTCGTAATATGAAAAATTTGTAGATAAAAAACATATTGGGTAAATTTTATGGGTTACCAGTTTTAATACTTGGTGTCGCCACAGTTTTAAGACTATTTTCACAAATCCCTTTATCTTTCACTTATACGTGCAAATTATATTATTATACTATAGATATTTTGTTTTGTTAACTTACGTTTGTATTCATTTAATAAGTTTATAAATTTAATTTCATATCACCTACTCCAACTATGTATTCATTTTATATTAGGTTTGTAAATACTCCTCCCATAACCACGAGCTACTGGAGCTCAACTTATGGGGAGTAGAATAATAATAAGAAAAAAAATCATGTATATCATGTAATATGTTATAATTTTGTAATTTTTTTGTAATAAATAAATAAATTAAAAAATTAAAAAATTTCAAGGCTTTGTAAATAATCGCATGTATAACATTGCGGGATAAAAAGTGTAGTTTTAACCTAAAAATATAAGACGGAATAAATGTGTGTAAATTTCATCAGGCCAGACTTCACATTTCTAAAGTTTTCCTGCTGCATACTTAAAATGATTAACGAAGTTTTCTTCAAATATTTCATAAGTATTATAAGAAATGTGTCAGGGTCTGTATATCTTACTTTAGCTAACTCAAGTAAAATCGGCCATAAACAACACATTTTCACAGTTTCCATAAACGCAACGCCATTGCTTGTGTTTGCGTTACGGATTTTTCTCTTAACATAAAAGTAACCTTTACTTTTGGTGCGATAAGGACTACCAAAATGTCAAAATGTTTATGGCTGATTTAACTTGCGTTAGCTGACGCAAAAGATACAGACTTGGCCCCCTGTTTAAGTACGGTTTTTTCATTACATAAGAGCTCACTGAAAAATCTGAAGCTTCATCAACATAGATTTCCTGGTTTAAAGTTATGATTACCGTCAAAAAATAGTGTGCTTACTGAGGAGATCAAATTGTGGAAGCCATTTGACGATTTTAACGTTTGCAGGTTTTCCAGGCATCGTGTCATCTTCCCACTTCCACAAGATATTTTGCGGGAGGCTTGAGAAAGCTTCTTGGAAGGCTTTCAGTTTTGCAGGAGGCCAAGACGTCGCTCTCAGCATCGATCCCATGCTGAACACGATGACTCCATGCTTCGCTTCATCCGTGTACTTTTGCAGATCCTGAAATAATACAAATTGCTCTTCATTTCATGTAACAATGGTATGAAAGAGAATTTTTGTTTCTCTCTAGGTTTTTTTGAGTTTTAAATCAAGGTATAAAGAAGATTTAGCGAGTCATTCTTCAGCTAGTGTACTTGGAGGAATTTTCGCTGTGACTTACTGTGAAATGGAAAGTTCAGTAGATTTGCCTGAGATTAAAGCATATTTTTTTTAACTGCTAGAAAAACCATGTTATAGATGTTGTTTACATACATCAGATCACTTTTATAAATGTTAAACCAAAGTTTCAACTTTCAATTTAATATTTTTCACAAGTCGATCCATTCTCCACATGAAATAAATACATGGTGACAAATTAATGTCATTTGAAAAATACGAACTTTAACAAGATATATTGTATTTGCTAGATGATTTGGGCATGTAGAGCGAATGAACGAAGAAAGGAATGAAAGGAGAATATATGACGCAAATGTGAATGGAAGACGAAGCCTGGGACGCCCGAGGAAGACATGGTACGATCATGCGAATCAAATACTTGAGTCGGTTCATGTCAGAAATCGGTATAACAGACGAGATTGTATAAATGTGAATGAAGCAAGAAGTGTATGCCAAGATCGAGTTGTTTGACGGTCCGTCCTCTCTGCCTACCCTCGCAAGCAAATGGCGTGATGGTTAGTTAGTTAATTAGTTTGGACTTTTTGCTAACTTTTCAGAAAAAAAATCTTAAATTTTGTAGGGAAAGTATTAAATGAATACAATATTTTTCAATTTGAAAGGCGGGTATGGGTATCGCCACCTCAGGGACCATTCATTGGATAACCAACATCTCTGCCATTGGTTAGCCCAAGTGGATCGCTACGTTTGGTGACTTAGCAGGGGTGAGCGGTTCATGGGGTGAGGTTTGTCCGAGCAGTTTGTTTTGTTTTGCAGTTTATCAAAAGACCCTTCAAACTGCGTTCCCAAACATAACAGGCCCTGATGGAAATGATTTACCTCAGGACATCCTGCGTGGGGTTAATGCAATTTTTTGACAAACTAGACTAGACTCTAATAAATATGATTTTACTAAGATTTTCTCATAAATGTAGAGAGTGTTTTAAAAATATTGAAGTAATATAGCAATAGTCGTCAATGATCCTAATCTTTGATTTGCGCAATAACTTGCGTTATGTAGAGGTATATTAGAGTTCTTACTTTCGGTAAAGTCTTATTCTGCTGTATGTGAATCCCTCCAACCTCAATAACACTTGGTGGTGATTCAAACGCCCCGTGAAGTGGGAAATAAGTGGTCACTAGAACTAGACTCATGCTTTTACCTAGCTCTTCAATATTGGAGAAATCTTTGTTGTAATAATTCTCCAAGTAAGCGATGTCATTCTTTTGTAGAGTATTGTAGTAGATAAAGGAATACATCTGATTTGCTATGAAAGATTTAATTCTTTCCATAAAGTTAGGTTGCCTGCCATACCCCAAGAAGTGCAAAGGTATAAAAGATGGGTTTTCAGTAAGACCCAATCTTTTCATTGTCCAAGGCATGAATGCATGGGAAGAAAATCCAATAAATGGAACCTTCAAATGATCAACTAATCCGAGATTGCAATCACTATTGAAAGTCTCAACGATGGCCAAGTCGAATTGTCCTTCTTTCAATTGCTTCACTTCTTCGTTCTGTAACATAGCATGGCAGGTATCTTTGCCTAGCTCCGAGAGAATCATGATAGTTTCATAGTGCATTTCTATTTGATCTAATCCGAAGATCATGGGTGGTTGCCTCATCATTTCAAAAGTGAAGATATCCTCCAAGATTGGCATTGACCCTCGCAGGCTAATGTGCCTGTAATTATCTCGCTGATCCTTATTCGGGAAATGAGAAATCACTGTAACGTCATGTCCCTTTTCTGCCAGTCCTTTCATGAGAGAATTGAAGATATAGTCGTGACTTTTCGCCGTGTGGGGAAAGATTCCAAGAATCCTGTAACTCTCCACATTACAAATGATTAAAATCAACGCAACTAAAACACAAATGTTGGCGTTCATTTTGATATCACAACTTAAAACTCATAAATTCACGCACAATTATATTCCATGTCACAGAAATACATAAATGTTTAGTTAGATATTGAAGTATCTAATTCATTAGGTTTTATTTACTTGTACGGCACACATTACATAAAACTAACGATATTTGCGTATCACTACTAAAAACAAGTGCTGTGCATCACGGAAGTTAGAGTAGACTGGTTAATTGGAGCAAATTTGTGTAGGTATGTCCCCAGCACAACAACACTGTTATCACGTTAAGAGGTATCCTGAATGAGAATGAAGCGATAAGATTAAACCAAGCAAATGCAATTAGTAGGTCACTCCACGATCTTTATTTGCTAAATTCATTTGCCGAATCTGATAAGTTTGAACAACCTCGATAACTTGTCGTGTTTACTTATCACGTAAGTTTTTGTGAGAAAATACGAATGTATCTTAAAATAACTCTGAACGAACTGAATGCTCGTGTGTTTTCCCTAATCACACCAATAAAATCGAGTATTCGTATATAATGTAGGTACCTACTTTGATACCTAAGTATGCGATAATAATATTTCAATCTGATAATATTGACAGGCACACCATGTTCACCAAATTAACTTCAATGCCTCTATGATAGATGGCGTTATCGTTTTTTTTTTTAATATTTAAAATATTTTAGAATACTGAAAAAAAGGTTCAAACTACGATCTGTTATGATTAACATTCATCCCAGTTTACCCAAAACCCTAAGAAGTTCTTCAATTTATTAAGGCATTGTATTCCAAATATCTGATTTCATAGCATTTCCAATTGATTTATTATTATATATATTTATGATTGCCTATTTCTGGCTCACCTTTAGTCCGTCAACTATTTTAGCAGAGGTACGAGTCTAAAATTGTCTGGAACTTTTGGGAATCAGATGGAAAGCCCAAAGGAGCTTCACAATACTGAAAACTTCATTACTGGATGCACACTCGTGCAAGAAATCATCGGGCTCATTTTGATATAGTATCTACTGATTTTTATAACACTTGCAAAGTTTGCTTTGTAAAACTCCATTACTAATTTATAAACTTGGTCGGGGGTTGGCGTTACAATGTCAAAATTATGTGTATATATATTAGGAGTTTTCATCGATGGCATTAACCATTGGTGTCCATTAGGTTTCAAAAATGCGCCTCCAATAATTACCAAATTTTGTACACGTTTGCCAAATATTTTGATAGCATGCGGACACTTTCAAAGTGAATAACTCTTTCGATAATAATTCTAGGCAATAATCGAATCTATCAAGATTGTATTTGGTACAAACAGTGATTTCTTCTAATTCATTGTGTCTATTCTTTTTTACTAATAATATTTATAAACATTTGATGAAATCGATCATAGATGTTTATAAACACAAAATTTAATGTGTTTAATTATAAAGAAACAATTCGGCTACTATTAAAATAATAATAATAATAGATGGATGATTTCTATAGCGCCGTTTTTGTGAAAAATCACCTCAAGGGCGCCGTACAAATATTACTTCCTATTCTTTATCTAATTATGTACAAACAGATACAGAAAAAACATACTTACCTGGCAGGTCGCTTTAGATGAACACAGTTTTATTATAAAATTTACTTATAGAGATGAAATTTTTACAGTTGCTATTTTATCCTCTTTTTTATGTTACATTTATTAGAAGATTGGTGGCATAAGAAATGGTATTGATTTGATACATAATGAAAACAATAAAAAAACCTCAAAGCATTTTTATAAGTTATGTCCACCCTTTTGATTTAATTCCTACCTTCTTACCAGTATTTAAATTTGAGATAAATGTCTTAAGTGTGTCGTAATTGGTCGGCCGTATTCAAAACAAGCTTCTCGGTACGTAGATCTTGAATAAGTGATATAATTAACCTTAATAAGTTCCAAAGTTCATACAAGTACAAGTTCAGTACTGTTTTTCTGTGAAAATCAGATAAAACTTTATGTTGCCGAGGTATTGACGATTTAACAAATATTTTCTGGAGTTTTGAATATTAGATTCAGTGATCGGTGCCCTTAGATCCTAGATAACTAAATTTATTATATGTGCGGTTATTACAAACCTTCGTTGATTCGATTACGTGTAAAAAAAAGATGAAAAATGTTTTGTGTTCCAAATTGGTTTTAATTAAGTGACTTATATGATGTACATAATTGTCAGAACAATCAATATCCGTCATTAGGTTAATTAAATAGGTAGGTACTGATACTTTGCATAAATAAATCACTTGCAATACAAAAAAAAAATCGTCGACGATACATTAAAAACTATGTAATTTTTTTTCTTTAAAAACACATTATATATTTATATTTTTGGCTACAATTCAACTTTGCGCTGTTTTTCACATTTCATGCAATAGGTTTCGCTAATTATTCAGGCCGAAAACGGATAAATTATTTTTTCTTCTTTCCCATCTATACGCCGGAAACCCTCTGAGAATTTATCTTCAACATTTTGGAGAGAAAACTGATAGATTGTGATTTTACAACCTTTCTCTCATGAAACCTTTTACTCGTAAATATGCCAGTAGTCCTTTTGCAGTCTAAAGTTTATCCTGGAAATAAAAAAAAAAAGTTATTTATTTGGACTTTATTATTTTTCAAGTGTCTAATTTTGATTTCAGTTTTCAGTTTAAAATATGTTACAATTATTTTTATAAACAATAATTATTAGCCTGAAACACTCATCCAAATTGAAAAAAACCTTTCCGAGCAAAGATAAATGTCGCCGACAGGACACGAACCTGCACCCTTCTGATTGCCGGTCAGATGCTCTACCGTTGAGCTACGTCGGCTTATCGCAAACCCGCCAAGTTAATCAATATATACTAGTGTTTCATTCAATAATTACTGTTTTTATTATATTTCACCTGTAAACAACCAACTTTATTAGTATGAGAAAGGCTTGTAACGGCTAAATCCCTCAAATAGATGACGTCGAGACAAATTATGTCTAGATTTTATTGGTGAAAATTGCTTTGACTTGTCAAATATTTATTAATTGATAAACTAAAGTTCTTAAAAACTTAAGAATAAGATTTTTGTGCATAGCGCAAAGGGTAACAATTATTTTTATAAACAATAATTATTAGCCTGAAACACTCATCCAAATTGACATTTATCTTTGCTCGGAAAGGTTTTTTTCAATTTGGATGAGTGTTTCAGGCTAATAATTATTGTTTATAAAAATAATTGTTACCCTTTGCGCTATGCACAAAAATCTTGTCTTAAGTTTTTAAGAACTTTAGTTTATCAATTAATAAAATATGTTAAATTATATTTTTATTTACCGATTACGTATTCGAATTTCTATTGCCGTTATAAGCAAAAAATCAGCTATTCGCAGAAGTCATATTCAGAGATAAAAAATCTTTCATGTTTTTTAACCTTATTTAATAAAAATGACTTATTTAGATGAATGAATTGATAAATGTTTTGGATTAAGCTACCCGATTTTGAAACTAAATATATTATCAAATAAAACCAATAAAAAAACTAAAATATTGCAATAGAGAAAATACCCATTTTTCTTTTTTTTAACATTCTTTTCATAAGCAAGAATACAGTATATTAGTTCTATTCTGTGTTATTGCATTTGAAAAAAAAAAGTTCGGCTTTACGAATGTTTTATGGTTTTATCGATCTTCATATACTATATGACTTAAAAATAGGCATTTAAAAAATTGCAACAAAACATTTGAGGACTAAAAAAATATATAAATACCTACGTAAAAAACAAATAAAAACAACATCAAAAAGGTACTTCGTGAATTTACACAAAAAAGGCTTAAAACATTGCTTCTCCCAGAATACGGAACATTGCCCATGCTGTTTATCAAAAACACATTAGGTACATCTAGTATAATAAGCAAAAACACAGTATGCCCCACTTTTACGAAACTCGGTATACCGTTTTATTGCTTAGTATTATTACTGCCGTTTTATGCAAAAATGAAGAACGGTATGATGTTTTTTATAGTGAAATAAATTTTGTACTGCTTTCTGCTGTATTACAGGGGGTTCAGAATTTAATATATAGCATATCAACATATATAGTTTAATTTGTGATTTATGTTACATTGCTGCTGTTTTGCTTATGATGGCAGTATATTTGCTTTGTGTCAAAATAAGCTTTATAAATCATCGGTTTTGTTACGTAGCAAGGTTATAAAATATGTTTTTTTCTCGAAGACATACCAAAGGCACGCGATGAAAATCAATCCTAGGAATATGTAGAAAGCAATTATGTCCACTAGTCGTTTTCCGCGATTCATCCTAGAAAAAAAAAATTATTATTCCACCTAGGCGTCGTTGATTTCATTTTTCCTTCTCTCGCTAAGTCCTCCATCATTACAGTACAAGCAACATCTTACACATATAGTGATGGTAGTAGGAGATTTTCTAAATATTGTCAGGTTATTCGTTACACGGGAATGTTTATCTCTCTTAAAAAGAAATAAATATTTTTACTGTACGACATTTGAAATGCATCATTTATGATCTATTTCTAAAATATAGTGATAGCTTCATACAATAGTATACATACATAAAATTGTTTTACGTATGTATTTTTACATGAGGACAATGTTTAGGAGAGTGCTTTAGTGGCAACTAAATCGTTTCGTTAATTTGATGTCATTGCGTGTGGACGGTGCGTTAAGTGGTAATTACTAAGATACAGTTTAGTAGCAAGTTAGTTGAACAGAATAGAATCTTTATTTTTTCGGTTTAGTACCCCATTCTACCACTGCTTGCGTATCATTGCAGATAAGGTAGGGGATGCTAGCTGTCCCTGTAATATCGATGTTTGGATACGCACTTTCTACTTAATCATACGAATTCGAAAGTAGTACCGGTAGAGTCGATGAGTTGGCTAATACTTTTAACGCCGCTCGTCCACTCTCTACTTAATTGCACCTGTAGACAGTACTCCCTGGACAGTAATTTAGTTACCTCTAATCACTCTTCTATACACTGTCCTCGTATTATAAACAAGCCATTATGTAATGCACCTTTTTTTATCTAAAAGTTGACTTTACAATTCATGTAGCAAGATATATACGTATGAATAAATTAAAAATAATTTCCTGAATACATACCAATAGCACAGGGAGTAAATTAGCCCAAGCATTGCAAAGAATACACCTATGCCCAGTGAGGATGGCAAACATTTACTATTTTTATTATCGTTATTATTATTACTATTGTAATACTTGTTTAACCTAGAAAGAAAGAAACACAATAAACACAAATCATTGTAATTTCTTATTGTTCTGCATTTATTTGTAAAATATTATAATGCTACTTAATTGAAAAAAAAAATAATAAAATCCCGTAAACTTACCAAAGGGATGTGAGGAAAATCAGTACATGGGATAAAAACCAAGCAATTATATCCAGAAGTTTTCTTGTTTTAGTTGCTATCCTAGAAATAAATATTTAAAAAAAACGAAAATTATTATTTGTCTACTGCTGTATTCGTGTATAATTTGTATTACATCATTTATGTAATGAAAATCAGGGATTGCTACTCGTATGTAGCAAACCAAATATAATTTTTAAAAAATTCTGAAGACAAACCAATCGCACGCCTCGAAAATCAGTATCAGGAGTACAATGAAGACGATTATGTCCAGTAGTCGTTTGGCATTTTTCTGTACCCTAAAAAAAAATTGTACTGTAATATATACTAATTGTTCGATTCTGAATAAGGAACTCTAGTCCGTTATTAAATATTTTTGTCTTAAAAAAAATACTCTAGTCTGTTTTATAATAGCCATTTTTTCAATAATACGTTCTAACTTAAATACCCAATGACCAAAGGTAAGTCTCCATAATTAAAATAATTTCTAATATTTCAAAGTCTGGTAAAACGCATAAATCTATGGCTGGTCGGTTTTGAGGTTATAATGTCACATGTCAAAACAAGGATGAGCTAATGCTGGTGGTAAACTATAGCTACTTAATGTGACATCACCAAGTTACCGCTTCATATGAAAATACATAGCTACTTAATTTTATATTCTATTCATAGTAAACTATTACTTAACGTAAATAATAAAATTATGTACCTTTTTGGAAACTTTAACTCAATGAATAATAATAGTAAACATAATCATAATATCCGTATTGACAACTGTTTTGAGTGTGAATATTCTTATTTCTTTCATAATTAATTGATTTTTTTAGATTGATCAACAATTGCAGAAAAATCACCCAAATTATTTTTAAATTACGTCAAAACTAAAAAAATGTACATTTAAAATGCGGAACAAAATCGACAACTGTAAATTTCCATACAAAATTCAACTAGAATTCGCACGGCCGAGACCCGTGACGTCAGATGTTCAAAATGCAATGGTAATAACATAACATGGTGTTTAGGTGAGATGATTTTTTATTCAATTTACAATAATGATTTCGAAATTCCACGTATAATTATATGTAATAAAACTTGTATAATCAGAATCGGCGTTTGCTGATCGATATGATTTTTTTTAAGCCGTAATATTTGCCAGTGGAGTTACTCATTCTCTCAAAAATATGTAAATTTATATAAATTATAGTTTGCAAATAAATACTTAAAATAATATGTTTTGTCCTAAAATGATATTTGAACAAGATATAAAATATTGCAGCAACGAAAAACAACCAGAAGAAATACATACCAATCGAATGCGATGAAAAGCAGTCCCAGGGTTATAATAATTAAAATTATGTTCAGTAGTCGTTTGGCATTCAAATGTATGCTACAAAGAAATAATGGTAAATTAGCATTATTCATTCGGTAATGTAAATAAATATTGTAAAATCAAAATTTTACTAAAAGTCATTATACTGTAATTAAAAAAAATTGTTTACCTTGTCCCAAAATAAGTTCTCTTTTATTCGGAACATCGGGATTTCTGTGTACAGTATGTAACGAGGTATTCATTTATTTATTTGAATCATTAACGTCTTTCGGCTTTTACGTATTATGACTTAAGAGGAACGGCTGCGCTGCCTGTTACATAAATAACTTAATTTTGGATTTGAGGCGAAAATACCCATCCAAACTGAATGATATATTTTTAAAATTAAAAGTTTAGTAAATATCTAGTACGAATGAGAAGTATTTGACTTATTTTTGTTTTAAATTACGAAGTAAGAGTATATCCCATGAAAATTATGTTCTCAATTTTATAGGCATCTTAAACAAATATTTGGGGGTTTATCTTTTTTTTTTAAATTATCATATTTGCTATGTAAATATGATAATGTAAATAAATATATAAAAACAAAATAAAATAAAAACCTTTTGTCCAGTCAATATTTAAAATTATGTACGGTAAATTTGTGTTCCAACGTAAATTGGTCGTTTTTAATTTAATTTAAATTCCACCAGAATGTTCATTTTAATAATATAATAATTATTTTTAAATTAAAATTTTTTATTTCATTATATTTTCAAAGCAGACAGGGTAGAGCTTTTTTATTAGGCCACCATTAGCCCTAAATAATTGTTAAAGGTGCCTATAAATCGCAAAAAATCAATTCCTTTAATGGCCTATATTTCATAATGTAAAACAAAAATAATTAAATTACTTCTAATCCGAACTCGATATTTAATAAACTTTTTGATGAAAAATAGATCATTTCCTTTAGGTGAGTGTTTTGGCCTCAAATCTCAAATTAAGTTTTGTAAGAAACAGGCCGCGCAGCCGTTCTTCTTAAGGTATAAGACATAAACTATAAGATGAGAAATGAGAAAATTATAGGAAATAAAGAGCCATTATGAGCGCGTAAAATAACAAAGGATGGAAATATAGAAGTAAAGAAAATGTATAAACAAGACAATAAAAATTTTGATATTTTGTAGGTAGCACAATATTGGAAAGATAAAATAAGAGAAAACAATCTATTATGTAGATGCATAACTAATTTGGTTAAATAGTAAATGCTTATAGGTAGGTACTCGTATATAAGTAAGAATTATTTCAAGTTGAGAACATATCTACATATTATAAGAAACACATTTTATTTCCAATGAAAAGCCCCGAAAAAGAGAAAGATAAGAATATCTGTCACAAAGCAAGAATAAGCACCCAGTGTGGTTATATAAATCTTTGCACTGATACAGAGAAAAAAAAATTGCCAAAATAACATTTAAAAAAA
>JAHDVE020011093.1:0-20877 GCA_022606495.2 Halesus radiatus
AAAGGAATCATTAAATTTGTTTAAAGTAAACACAGGTGGCTAGTAGAACAGTTTCCAGGTAAGGATGCAGTTGGCTTAGCAGAGGGAGGGTATTATTATAGTTTATGCTATGCACTTGTGATTTTGTTGTATTATTGGATGTTACAGGACCTAGTCGATAGGCGCCCAGATGGGTGATGCCTATTCAGTGTGCATACATACTGCTGCTCACATTAAGCTGATTGTATCCCCACATAATGCAAATATTGAAGGTCATAAAGCAGGTCACAAGCAAACAAATAACAGACGCACACAGCGTCAATTCTTTAAGTTATTGAGATACCAGTATTTGAAAATAAGAAAACTCTCAAGGTATAGGTAATGGAATACTCAGCGAACAGTCGATGAGGAAGTTGAAGCAAAGATAGTCACTCTAACCCGACCGCCATATAGGTGATATATTCTACATCATATAAGATCAAAAAAATAGTTATGGGTTAGATTCCAAAATAATTATTGATTTGACAAATCATAATCGTCAAAGAAAGAATCATTGCACCACTAGTAAAAACCTCCAAAGTGACAAAATAGAAATTTTACAAGAGAGCGAATCGAACCCCCAATCACACCATTCAAAGCCAAATGCGTAAACCATTACCCTATGGGAGGTGGATGATATAAAAATTTTTGGAAAAGTTAAAATTTTTTGGCATATATTTCTTTGAATTTCATTAAACTTAATACAACTTCATCATCTTAGTATGGTTGGAGAGTTGATAGTGACTTCATAGGGATGTTGTCATTTATTTGCCATTAGCATTAATAGCATTCTGTGTCACATTATTTAGCATCGTTGTACCCCGGGAGAACTGGTAAAGTGATACTCTTCAACAAAGCGTTCCGTAGTTTGGAAGCTGTCCACATTCAGACGATGCAGACCTTCAGTCCCCATTTGTGCGTCGTCTACCCAGTGACTGTGACTGCACCGGATGAGATTCAATAGTGTCCACGTTTTCCCAGAGACTTACTCAACACATGATAGATAAAGTTACATAAAAAAAAAAGTTATCATAAACACGCCAATAAAAAAACATCAGAAATAGTTAATTACCTTGAGAGTTCCATTTTAGATCTATGCGGACGTGAAGTCTTCCCTGGGGTTCTAAATCAACCTGCAAACAAAACACGAAACCAAATTATTATTGTTTAACAAGCCCGGCCAACATAATCACATCACTGCGACTTATAATAAATGCACAATTTATACACACTTCATTCTGCAAGGACATGTAATTTATTTTCGACCCACGGCTGTATATATTTTCACGTTTCAAATAGTTCATTGTTACAGTGGCCGGACAGAACATTGCGATGGGTTAGTGGTTCAATTCATAATTTATTATATTGGAGAGATTTTTTTTTAAAAACGAATCGTGGACACATGCGTGACACTGATATAGTGTCTCTCTGTTATCTCACTGCCGTAAATGGCAACTAATTCTTAATTATACACAAACAATAAAGATATGCCAAGGCATACGATGAATTCTGATATAATTAGGATTATTTCTTTTCAATTTTAGAGAACGATACAAAGCGTAACTTTGTATGTATCATAATGTAATTTTCTTTTTATGGCAAATTTGAAAAAGGAAACTGGTAGGTTACATCGAAATGTGGTGTTTGGTGTAGTTTTCTTTAAAATAAGAATTAATTTCATCGTCAAGTAACCTTTTGGTTAACCTGAACTAATAAGAGAATATATTTTAATCAACCATTTGTAAGCAAACGTAGCATTCTTTATAACAAATTCCTTACAGGTAATTTATAAGAAAGCTAATATATTACACTGAAATGGGGTGTCACTTTCCTTTGAAATAAAAATCAATTTGATATGTAACCTTTTGGTTCTGACAATGCCTTGGGAAGAATCAAGTTCTTATCAATAACTAAAAATTACACAACTAAAGTATTTGAGGTTTTTAAATCCCCCAGTCCCAGCAAGTGATTTATCACCTAATGTGATACAACTCTGCTTTTTACTCAGAATCACGGTCATTCTCAATTTCAAATTGAAATTTCTCGTAAAATAAAATAAATATATAAATAAAATAAAAATGATCAAAGCAAATCATTAATTACTTAATTACTTATTTAAATTTCTTTTGACAATATGTAACAAAATACTGTTTTGTAGTACTTGGGGATAACTGAAAAATGTAATTTAAAAAATATTATATAAATATTTATTGTTATAATGATGTCAACAATTTGTTGAAGAGGCGGTGGTAAAGGCAAGCATATTGTTTTTGATCTTTTGAAGTCTGAAATCTTTTCACGCAAGGCGTATTTTGTTGCATGTAAATGTAAGGACGACAGAATACAATTATTAATAATCATAATTAGATAATTTGTATAGCACCATTTTTGTGAAAAATTACCTCAAGGACGCTGTACAAATATTACTTCCTATTCTCTATCTAATTATGTACAAACAGATACAGAAAAGCATACTTAGCTGGCAGGTCACTTCAGAAAAACACAGTTTTATTAGAAAATTTAAACTTGGAGAAGACACGATTTTTACAGTTGCTATTTTATCCTTTTTTACCATTGATATTACTTTTATTAGAAGATTAGTGGCAAAAGTAGAGTCAGTATTTATTTGAAATATTAATATGGTTATTGTTCAATTTTAGGACCAGAAATTTTATAAAATGACCATTAAAAGTTATATAACCATAAAAGAATTCTACTTAGGTTTAAATACAAAAATATCAATTCAGTGAAACTCTTTTAAAAATAGATTATTCGGTTTAGGTAAGTATTTGGGCCACAAATCCAAAATTAAGTTTTGTATGAAACGGCAGCGCAGCCGTTCCTCAATAGAAGTTTTTCAAGGGACCGGAAAAAAAGTGGGAAAACCTTACATGTGGGATAAATCAGGCCATTTTTCAAATTCAATCTTCAAGGGACAAAAAAAAACGAAACTTCTTAAGCGAGTTTTTCACTGTAGTTACTCACATTTTTTACACATTTAATTATTTACAATGTCGCTATGAAAAGTTTCCAGCTTTTTGCATAGCAGCACTTAGACTCATTTGTGAAATAATTAATGTGATAAGTGTGACATTAGGTAACTACAAACCAGCTAGCCTCGCTAAACAATTTGTTTGTGCATTTCTTCCATTTATGGACATGATTGTGTGAAAAGACAAGTTTTGAGTTTAGCTTTGAATTCTGTCGAGTCTTTGATCATGCTTAAATCATGTGGTAATTTTTTCCACGTTTTAGGTCCTGGCACTCTGAAAGTACGATCACCGAACATAGTATCGACTTAAATACCATCCAGCAGAGATTGAACTGGATTTTTTCAGAGCTATTGGAGTTTTTTGAGATACTATATAATGTGGAAATATTTAGATACGGCAGTGATAAGTCTTACCGCAGTGTTGAAAACAGATTGCAATTTGTTCATTTGATATTTGGGGAGACTTGCAAATATTCCGTTCCAATAATCTAGAAGTGAAACAATGTATGAATTGATTAGCAATTTAGTCGCCTCAGCCTTAATTGAATGAACCCTGTGCTTGTTTACTATTACTTTACTTTACTTTTAAGGGAAAAGTCTGCATTCAGTTTGACACCGAGTAGTTTGACACCGAGTAGTTTAACACCGAGTAGTTTGACACAAGTCTTCAGAGTAATGCCACTTCCTGAAATATTTATTGGGGAATTATCAATGATATGCTGACATCTGCTTATGGCTGTCCAGAGATAATCAGCTTCAATCTATTTGAGGTCATCCAGCGAGTTGTTTCTAGACACTCAGCTATATGAGTTTTTAGACCGTCTATTTCTTCTGGAAAGCAGTAAAAATAAACCTGCTGGTCGTCAGCATACCAGTGGGGTTGAAGACTAAATGATTTGATTATTTTTGGGACATCATTTGTGAAGAGCGGCGGGTCCATAACGGACCCCCTGGGTACTCCAGATGAAACGGTTGCATAGTTTGATTGGTTTTGCCCCGGTTTCACAGCTTGTAAACGATTACTTAAATACGATGTCAGTCAATTCTTGACGCCACAGTTTAAACCAAAGGAATTTTCTAAATTTGTAATAAGAAAATTGTGGTCAATTGTGTCAAAAGCGGCACTCATGTCTAAGACTGAAAGAAGTGCCAGCTTAACCGACTCGATAGCAAGAGTTATATCCGACAAAACGCGCAGTAATCCAATTTCCGTTGAGTAGAATCTTCTGTATGCAGATTGGCATTTAGTCAACAATTTATTTGAATTCAAGTGACATACTATCTGTGAAGCAGTCATTTTTTCTAAGATTTTATATATAAATGGAAGATTTGAAATGGGTCAGAAATTTGTAAGATCTTCAGCATCCAATTGCAGTTTTTTTAATAATAGAGTTACGACAGTTGATTTAAGTGATTTTAGGAAATCACCCCCATGCTAAGTGAATTATTAAAAAGATGAACTAGAAAGGGAACTATTTTATTGCACATTTTTAATTATCATGTTGGAATAGGATCAAGTGCAGACTGTTTGTTCGGTGAAGCAAGTATTAACTTCTTTACTTCTATGAGGGATGTAGATTTGAAAGCAGAAAAGGATTCACTATTGATTTTGTAAAAGATGGTGGTGGGACGAAGGTTGTTGGGGAGCGCATACTCATTTTTTTCACGAAAAACATAGAAAATATTTTCAGAGCATTTCAATTATATTTTGTGCACCGACATCAGCAACAACCGTCTTAACCGAGTTCCAAAGATGATGGGTTTACTTTCATTATGTGTAAGAGAGAGAAAAACTGCGTAGCATTGTAATCTACGCAGGTATGTATAAAATTTTTAAGATTGATGTGAAGTCGTAAAAAAGTTAGTAAAAGATACCTATAATTATTGTGATGCGAAAAAATATGAAAATTTTCAAACGGCTGTGAAGTGTCGAAACAAACAGATGCACAAACTTATCTGTGTATTCGGGGGCATCATCCCTAATGTAGATATTGTGAATACAGTGTAAAATAAAAATCTTTTCAAAAATTTATTAGTTCCACTTTTAGCTGCCTGGACGCAAAATTTAGTAAATCTATAGATGTATCATTTCTATGCTCATGGGTGGTGAATTAAAAATTTTGTCATCAATAGTGTTACTGGTCACTTTTAAATTAATGATTTTTTATAGATTAGTTGTGTAGTCAATTTTGGAGAGTGCTAAATCGGGGTTCGAGTAGAGATTTAAAAAAAACACATTAAATAAATATATGTATAAAAAACAATAAGTTTATAACGACTTTCATTGAAAACAGCATATTCTTTTTTTTTTTGGAAATACATCAATGTAAAAAAATGTATTGCGAGTATAATATCAATGAGAATTTTCACTGAAAACGTGCACTATCACATTTGAAAAAAAAATGGGCGGTAGTTATGATATAATTATAAATTACAGTTAGACACAACACAGAGGCATCCCTGTATCCAAATGGATGCTGAGTGACTGTACAAGATAAGAGACAAACGAGATAAGACTCTTTGATCAATTCATCACTTTTGAATAGTTTTATCTGGCAGTCAGTCCAGTGCCACATTTAAAAGCGAGAGCAATGCTTACAATAATTTACAGTCAAATAAGTGTTCATATGATTCAACTGTTAATTCTTGCCCATTTATTTTTAGATATTTGCTTTCGAGGCGTTATGAGTGCAAATACAAAAAGTTTGCAAAGGTTCTTCTGGTCCATCCATGCAGGTTTGTGGCTATTTCATAATATTTATACATTTTAAAAACCAAGTAATTAAATAGACATAGAATGTCTGAAAAGAACTGTATATTAATGCAATTCTCCATCACTTACGTAAAATTGTAATGGATAAATTACTATACTTGTATGCGTATTAGGTCATTTAAACATAAGGTCCACTGAGTTGATCAATTCGAAAAGCGCGCGTTTAAGGACGTACACCCTTTCTGGATCTAGTATCTCTTGTTTTTAATTTTATTTATTCATTGTCTATTTTGTGTAATATGGTTTTTAGGGTTCTGGTGCTTATCAAACTAGGCTCATGCCCGTATCACGGTAATCGTTAACATTACCACCATCGAGGTTGTTTTTTTAACATAATATCAACAACATAAAAGGTGCGTTAAGATCAATTAAAGGATTTACCCAAAAGTCGGCCGCTTCCTTGTCCCGGTTCACGAGGTCCTCAAAGGGGATGTTGCAGTTGGCCACAAAGTCGTCGGGGGGGATGGCCGCATCGTGGAATACTGTGAGGCCCAAACTGAAATAACCATTAACATAGTAATTGGACATTAATTCGACAGTGCCCTTGCGGGACTGACTATGCGCATTTTGCCCACTTATTTAGAATGGTAAACAAACTTCAATACAAACATTAGAACACAAACAATTGTAAAAATAAATAAGAATAGGAAATGCCACGAATCATTCACATAATTTTCAATTGTTCACTTGTGCGCTGACTGCATCAAATATAAACTTTTTGTAAGCCAGCAGCAATATTTGCATAGAAATTGTACAGTTGGGTATTTTTTAAATACATGGGAGACTATTGAAAACATGAAGAAAATTATTTAAGGTTTATTTTTCTGATTCTGATCATCGCACTAAAAACATTATATATTTTGAATTAATAATTATTAATTTTAAAAACAATCTAAGAATCTAAATGATTCGTATTTGACTGACGTTATTATGAAGTAAGATCCGCTGACACGGTGCTGCCATATCATTTTGAGGGCAATGTAAAACATGAACAATTTCTTTTCTTTTTTTAACAGAAAGACAAACTTTCGAATGGTTACTAAAAACCGAACAATATTATTTGAAAAACTCGTACTATCATCATACTAAGCGGAAATGTCAGTTGCTTGTGTCATGATGGAGGACTTGAATTCACAGTGCTTGGGTGGTAATCCAACGCATTTGTCAACTCAGCCACTTACCAGTTAAATCGTTAGAATAAAAATGCCAATATTTCTGGTGTAAATTACTATTTTGAATTAAAAAAACCCTATTCTGTGCATACCATTTGCAAATTTTGAATCAAAACCAGGTCTACAGAAGTAGACTTGAAACCAATTAAAACTTTAAAAAAAAAGTGTTTAAAAGAAATGCAAACAATTATTTTCATCACACACTTAAATAGCAAATGTTGAAAGTAGTTTCAAAATGTAAAGCATAGTACACATTGCAAACAGCACCAGAGGACACGCATGTTCTCCGGCATAAAAACTTTTTATTTCACACATATTTTTTATCAGTTAAATGGATATTTCAAAGATCCATAGGATGAAAATGGTATTGAAAGCTGACACCGCTCAAAAGTTTTTAGTGGAACATACAAACATTCCTCGCTATAAAACTTTTATTTTAAAAGTATTTTATTGTCACCATAAAGTTTAGATTATAATGCATTGTATTTAATAATGACCTACTATAAGCATTTAAGCTTATTGACTCCCAAGGGGGGGCCTTACATAATTTCAACTGGTCCAAATTGAATAACCAACTAAGGGTCATGTTATTGATATGTCAAATATAATCAATAACATTACTATCAGTGGCGTGCATTGCTCTATGACCAAAGGTAGGCTGTCAATTCGAGTAATAAATTGTGCACTGAATATTCGAAAACGGTCATTTTACTATCAACTTCCACTGACTGTTGTCGTCAAATGAATAAAAGAGCGTATAAGTTCCATACCAAATTCATGGAAAAAATACATTTTGCCAGATATTTGTCGTATTTTTCAAATATTTTTTAATTTCTTTTTATGGCACGTTTTCTTAGGGTATGCACAGCTTTTTAGCCTTTATGGACTGCACGCCACTGATTACTATAGAAGTATTATCAATATAATTATTAGATGTGGAAGGTTAAAACTTTTCACAACAGATACAGGACGTGGATAATAAGCAGAGAAAAATAAAACATAGGCGTGTTAGAAAAGAGACAACGATAATGCTCTAAAATAGAATTGCTATCCTAACGGGGAAAGAAACAGAGTTTAACTATTAGTTTTGGTTGAAAAAGAGCAATATCAAGAAATTTATTAAAACAATAATTCCAGAATTTGAAAAATGGCATTTTATAAGATAAAAACGTGACAAATAACGAGTCATTTAAAATAATTTATTGTATTTGTTCCTTTTATCAAACAAACATTCACTTGTTTATGAATAAAAAAGCATAACCACCAGATGTGTTATGAAAGAGAAAATAAAGTTATCACCTTACTGGTGACATATGGGCACCACTTGTCAAATTACAAAAAAAAAGTCATTCAATCTTTGTTTACAATGTAATCATGAAATACATCAAGAAAACAATGCTTTTTGAGCTCGGAAAATCAATGAAATGATAAGTTTAACTATACACAAATAGTAATACGATAAATAACAAGCAAAATGTAATACTATATATTTCTGGCAGTAGAGAAGAAAAGCGACATACCTTGTTACATTATGGACATCATGAACAAAATATTCGTTCCACACAGGGTCAAATGTTTTAGGCTTAGTGGAAGATCTGTCCAGATGATGGTCATCAGCGTCAATAGATACGTACGGATCTATTGGCTGGTCATCTAAAACAAGAAATGTATATAAATAACTTCAAAGACTACACCAATTCACAACTTTTGATTGATGTATATTTACAAAATACAATGCTAAATATGTCTAGACAAAATATGTCCATGGATGTTCTTGTAATAATATCGGGCACATCGACCAAGGCGTAACTCGCGCTATTAGGATGTGTGCTGTTAATTAAAACAAGTGAAATGAGCGAAAGATAGTTTACCTGGCTTGCCAAATGTCATGTTGTGCCGTTTTTGAAAATCCGTCGGCCGTAGGCCAGTGGCTTCGCACACTTTAACACGAACTGTGCCGCTGAACATTATTTTATCAGCCTTACACTACTTTTGCACTAAAATTAACACCCCACTCGGTCACTTAGTGCCGGTCCACGGGCCCAAAATCATTGGGAAAATATAAAAAAGCAAATATAAATTAAATCGACTCCATGACAGCCATGAAGATCGGCCACGGGCTTTAATAGATTCCACTGATTCGCGACAGAATCCATACGACCTACAAAATCTATTTATATTTCCACTCAACCAATGAATGGGGCTAGGTGGAAAATGGAAAATTCTCCCGTATTAAGGAAAATTTATATGAAAAAAATGGGATACACTCCAGAAAATTTTCCAGAGGATTTATTTACCGGGAAGAATTATACGAAAGATTACAACATTGAAAACAACTTTCTGTATCAATATTTGGGGTAGCTTGAGATAAAATATTATTTTGTTCCAGGAAATTATCGTGGATTTTTTTAAGTCATCAGTTACATTATTGTAAACCCATTACATAGAAAATACATGAAAACGATTTAATCAACTTGCTAATTAATTTCAAATGGCATATCCAATCACCACAACTGAACAAGTGATTGAGAGTTGGATTCAATATGTGGTGGGTTTTGAAAGTGAAAAATAATAATTTTGTTTTAAGATTATCAATTCACAGATTCAACTTTCGTTAACAAATTACGATAAATTAATTATTATATATACGAGTAATAATAAATATATATATATGTATTATTGAAAAAAATACGCCCAATTTTATAAAACTAATAACATAGTCTTCAGAGCATCATTCTGTTTTTAAAACAATGACATCCTTCCATGAAAACGTAAGATTTTTTCAGTTAATTCATGCACATTTTATAAAATAATCTGAATAAAGTCACCACTTTTTTTTAAATAATTGTGTGCTAAATGTTTTGTTTTAAGTCATGGTGCCACAAGACACACTTCTTCTCATAGTGCTCAATATGGGTTCTATTGCGATTTTCAGAAAAAAATGATTTATTTATAAAAAATTATAAATTTAATTCATATGCAAAATGAAGTAAAAATGTCGGTAATAAAATGATGAACGATAAGGAAATAAAAATATTAATAAAATGCATTTTCTTCTTCTTATATTTCCAAGTAACTACTAAATAGATTATTTTAACTACCCAGTGAAATGACATTGGGATATGGTTATTTTGGTACTGGCAACAAAAAAGAACTGTCAGAACGCTCAAAATTGTATTTGTTTTCAGTGAAAATTGCGGTCATGGTTGAAGTTGAAACTCTGTTTTGAAAATATTACATGATACCTACATAATGGGTTTCTTGACTGTTTTGAAAAAAATGAGACAGAAAGAAAAAGAAATGAGAATTTTAATGCTGTATCCTTTGTAATTTTCGTTAATGTGCACGTGTTATTATAATTTTCACACCTAAACGATCGAAAAACTTTTTACCATTTTACTGTATATTAATATATACGTAGCTGTGATTATTTCTCAATTGCAGTAATTATATCACCGCTATGATGTATTAACCGTAAAATATCCCTTTAATATCTTAATCGTTTTTCCTATCAGATTGATTGTTTCACATCTGTTCAGGCACACCTTAAAAACTGTTCAATATAAGTTATTTAAAATCAGAGAAAGGCAATTTTTCATTGAAGAATGGTTTCTTCAGACATTTAAATTCTTCGTATTTATGTCATATCTTTGCAAACACAAAATAAATTGTTCATTAGCCAAGGATTCTTTGCCACATTTGAATTCCAACTCTGAAGATATTTTCCCCTTAACACTTTTTTACACAGAGGTCTGGATAATGCGGGGAAGACGACAATACTGAAGAGATTCAACGGGGAAGAAATTGACACCATATCCCCGACTTTAGGATTCAACATCAAGACATTGGAACACCGTGGCTACAAGTTAAACATCTGGGATGTGGGTGGTCAAAAGTCTCTGCGTTCCTACTGGAGGAATTACTTTGAATGCACGGATGGTCTAATTTGGGTGGTAGACAGTGCGGACAAGAGAAGGCTTGAGGACTGCAAGAGTGAACTGCTGGTGCTGCTCAAGGAAGAGAGACTCGCCAGCGCCACGCTTCTGGTGTTTGCCAATAAGCAAGACCTCCCAGGAGCATTGTCAGCACAGGAAATAAAAGAGGTAAGTACTGTTGTTTACTTAAACTGTCAGACTCAATGACATTACAAATATAGACACATTATTGTATTAAATATTTACAAAAAATGCGGTAAAGTAACAGACACACTTACATTTCCAGTATATTCTTTATTTAAAAATTGGTCATGTATGATAAAGATAGACATTCAAACAATATGTGGGTACGGATGAAATAGAAATACGACCGGGTGTCGTTTTTGCTTTTAAAAGTTGCGTTGATCATAAAAAATCCTTCAACCCGGGTAAGGGTAAGTCGGTAAAAACGAGACACAGGAACAAATATACCTATGCATTTTAACTATAATGAGTTAATGAAAAAGTCATTATAAATGTAATTAACTCTTGCGAAAACAGTATTGGTATGTGTTCAACACGATGTATATTCAATTTATTTTGTTTTACCACAATCAGATTTTCTGCTTTAGCTGCGATGTCTGTCTCGACACGGGAACTGCTCCCAGCGATTCGGGCATAGCAAAAACCTTGTTATAAGTGTTATCAAAACAAATAAGTCAATTTTAACTGAACCGTTTTATTTGCAGGCGCTTGACCTAGAATCAATAAAGACCCACCACTGGAAAATCCTCTACTGCTCCGCTGTGACAGGACAAAACCTTCTAGAAGGAATCGACTGGATGCTAGATGACATAGCCGCTAGAATATTCACCTTGGAATGAATTATATAAAGAAACTTTTATCATATTGTCCAATTAAAAGTAATTATCATATAAATAAATTGAAGCTTTGAACTTTGAATGATAAGCAAAAGAGTGGTTGTTCATATTAACTAGACAAAATTACTTAAATATTACTTACTAAACATTCGTACAAGGGACTCAAGGATCTTGATATTTTGCTTTATTAATAATAATTCCTATTGGCGAATGCTTGCTTGCTTCATTTTATTGTACTCTGGATATATCGTCGGTTCGTAAGAAGAGTGACATAACTCAAAAAGTTAGTTTCTCAGGAAATCAATTTTTTTTTTGGAAAATTGATCTTTCCTCGGTTACTGTAGAATAAAAATTCATTTTTCTTTCAAACTTAAGCGATTCTTGCTTGGAATTCTAATATATGTATTACGTTTATTTCTGTCTCACTATTGTAAAAGGGTTAAAAACAGCTTTGTTTTGACTTATGACACTGTTCTTGATAAACATTTTGGATAATAATAACACAAGTCAAAATGTTCCATTGTTTTAGTAAAATGTTTATGAAAACATTGCTCCAACGTGAAATGTGACATTTTCACTGAAAATTGATATGCATTCACTTTTGCGGTTCCGTATCAACTACATTATTACCGAAAACTGTTGGATATATTTTTCAAATAAGAAAAGTGACATTACTTCCCTCTGGCAGCTTGTTGGAATGGTACAGAAGTTGCTTGTAGAGTTCATTTTTTCAGATTGGTATCTCGAAAATGATGATTTTTGAGATGTCACTCTTCTTGCAAACCATTATTATGGTTAATCTATGATGATTATTCGTCTTTTATAATTAGAGGTTAACTTTTAATTATAACTATTGCTTATTTTTAATATTAAAAATGTGTTTGATCTACCTACGTTGCCACATTGCTTTAACCAACTTACAAGTTACGTAGGGATATTATAATTTATTTAAAAATGAAACTACTGTATATTTTTTAATGAGGTTTAATTCGAAATATATTACTAAAATACTGAATGGCCGTTTTTTTCTGTCCTGAACTTTGGATTTAATTAAGTACTAAAAAAAATATTCATCGATGTTGCAATTTCATCATTGGTGGCGCCATCTGACAGTTGCTATATAGTCCTACATCTACACCTACATCAGAATGCATGAAATCTCAAAATGGTTTTTTATCTCCCTTGGAAATTGTCTGAATAAATGTTACTTTCAAGAAAATGGATTTAGGGTTGACATAACAAGTACAATAATTTTGTTTTTTGGTATAAAATATCATTTTACAGATGCAATAGTACACCTGATCACAAAATATCATTTAAGAGCTGAAAGGCTTTCAAAATTTCACATGAGGAAGTAAAAAAATTCTGCTCTCATTTGAAACAACCTGTTTTTGGTAATAAGAATTTTGAATTCTTGTAAACATAAAAACAAAGTACATAAATCAATTTATTGCCGCAGACTGTAGACAGTTTTAAAAAGTGCTAGTCAATGACACGAATGTGTCGAAATCGATAGCGAATTATCAAAATTAAGTTACAAATGTACATTATGAAAAACTCCTCAGAACAAAATATTTTATTTTTTCCCGGGAGTTTTTTTAAAAAAGAACTAATAATGAAACATAATTGGTTTGTCTTTTTTTTTTATTCACGGATGCATGATTACTTTTTCTTCTTGTCTTTGCCCTTTTTGTCTTTGTCTTTGCCTTTAGGTTTTTCTTCCACCGGTGGGGGCTCTTCTTCTTCAGTCTTTAAGACAAGCTTAGTTTCTGGCCACAGTTGCAAAACATACTCGGCCATTCCTGTAGTAAAAAAATATTGTAACAATTACACAATTGTATGTGCATATCAAACCGTCTCTCTCAATCAATTAATCTTTTTTCTTCGAAAGATGTGTAATTATTTTGTAACATCATTATTAATATAATTAAAAAGAAGAACTTTCTTTACACCACTGTTTTTAATATATAAATATGCACATGTTTCAGAAGCAAAGCTTCGCCCATCAGAATAATAACATTAATATAATTAATTGCAAAAAAAAAAATAATCCACTGGTTCTAATGTGATGCCCACGCATTGTATACTCGTATTTCTAAATGTAGACTCCAAAAAAATTAGAATGTTTTACTTAAAATCATTCGAGTTAGAATTAATATTAGCAAGTGATTAAAGTAGGTACCTTCCTAGGTAATATTATTACATTATTTTATGAGTTCTTTCTGCAGGCCATTTAAAAAACAGTAGCGATTAAATAATTGAAATTGAACACCATACTTTCCTAAGTGCGCTCGTCCGTAAATTGAATATAGATGTATTTATTTTCTTCCATTTTTTTTTCTCACAGAGATGCATTACTTGCATAAAGCATTTTTACGCGCTTTTATGTATGCATATATACATTATAATAATATGAAATTATAAAAAAAAAATTTGAGGAATAAAAAATACTTTTTTAAAGTATAAACACCTATGATATAATGTTTAGGATTATCAAACCAAGATAAAAATAAAATATCAAATTGTAGGTAAGGTACCTACATAATAACTCATTATTTAAAATTAGGGAATGATAAATAAATTCATGTATCGTATTGCAGGCATAAAATCATAACGATATAATTGAATCACCTCTGCTGGGTGTAGTGGGTAAAAAATATGACTTTTGCTATTGCAATGACTTTAATTTTTTTTTAAATATGTAATTAGACATTTGATTGCGATGTAAGTACTGTCTGTAAATGTATATATCAAAAAATGTACCTTTTTTATTTTGAATTTTCCTCACAAATTTTGATTTGATATTACTGAGTCACATTTGAAATCATAACATTTAATTATCAAAGACTTTTGCTGAAAGTTGAATATTAAATACCTGCAACATCCAGCTGCTTCTTCTTGTTAGCAAATTGTTTACACAAATAGCCCACCAAGGCTTCATCAAGAATGATCCCATCGCTCTTGGCAAACTTTTGGAAGTCGTCTTGTTTGATTTTCTTTTTGCGTAGATTGGCTTGCAATCTCAAAATAAATTCGCTGCAAATGCAATAGAAAGTAATGTCAATTTTCATTCTCAAATGGGCGGAGAATCGGCAATTGACAGGGACCATTCAAATATTAAAATTCAATATGTTGCTGATCGTTGATTTGATCATCAATCAAATATAATGATATTTGAATCCCAACCCCAACTTCAATCATGTGGTCCCCCGCTGCGTTGCTATTGGCTGTTTGGTCTGTTGGATTAATACGCATGTAACGGGGATTTTGAATTCACACTTCGATTATTATAGCTATGGATATTGAACAAATTAATATGAAATGTATACATAACGGCTGATATAAAAATGAGATGTTCTGTTGTCCATTGTGTAGATGTTGGATAAAAACGCTCAGAATGTTATTTAATTTTAGAGGACAAAATCCATTTAAAAAACCTCTTGAACGATTAAAAAATATATATTTTTTACTTTTATCGCATAAATAAAGGTTTTTTGAGAACTCCTGTACTTAACTCAATTCCCCTAAAAAACGGTCGGTTGGACAAAAATGAACTGAAGCAAAAACCTGTTTTTATTTTTTTTTTCACATTATAAGCCAAGGGATTGCCGCTTTTCTGTATACTAGAAGACTATATTCTAACAAATTAAACAAACGGTCAAGAATATTACCCAAAATCCTTTTTCTTCTTGGTTTCTGCTACAAATTTAGCTCTCTCAAATGCTAGTTTCTTTTCATCCGGTCCTATTATCTCATAATTTCCTATAACATGTCCAAAAATTACGACTGCATCTTTTCTTGTTTTTATGTTCTTGAGATTTTTTATCTCCTGGATAGGAAATGATTGGATACATTATTGTCTACATTAGTATTACTCAACTTTTTTGTTGACGTAGCCCCAAAGAATGTTCTTATTTTTGTACCGACAAATGATATTACTGATTAAATTAAACAAACACTTTATTTTAAATCACTAATTTATTGACATTTATTTACCAACCAGTTTCGCTTGGCTCAAGCTTAACTTGGCTAAAATTTAAACAAATTAAAAAATACATAGAGGGAGCACATATTTATATAGATAGATAGGGAGACATAATATTGAATAGAACAATGTGTACAACAGTGAGAAAGAGATACGCTTACATATAAAAAGAAAGAGAAAGAACGTCAAAGGAGGGAGGGATTAAGAGGATTACACTTGTAATCTGTAGGTACCTCGCAGAAGAGAATTTTAATAATAATCAGATTTATTTTCTGATTAAATCGACGCACTTGAGGTGAATCTTTACAAAACTGCGCTATGGAAATGAACAATTATTATTATTATTTACCGAAAATATTAATAAATCATTTCAAACACCATAAAAATTAAAATTGGGTGGGGTTAAATAAAATCATATGAATAAGTCATTGCAAAGTGGCCAAATCATAGTTTGAAAATGGCTGTCACAATAATAAAAACTATAATACTTGTATAACTTAATAACATTATTGAATGTATATATGTACTTTAAATTTTTACAAATTGAGTTCTACGAATTAAACCCAAAAACAATTGATATCTAAGATGTTCTTTGATTCTAATATTGACATTATGTGTTTTCTTACCAATATAAAATACCAAACAGTTTTTATAGATGCCCGAGTGGCTGAGTTGGTCGTCCTAATCTTTGAATTAATTAGAAATTTATCTATATTATTATTTGTATAAAAAGCCAGTCTTACTTCAGATGGAAGGTTTTTCCTTTGACACTCCGTCTCTTTCTTTTGTTCAATGTTGTCCCATTATAATGGAAGTTTATCTCTTTCTCACTGTTTAAATATTCTATTTTATATTACGCCTCCCTCTTTACTTATATATATGCAGATTCTATGTATTTTTCTTTTGTTTAAATTTTTCCGTGACGAAGCTTGAGCCAAGCGAAGCCGATTGGTAAATAAATTAGTGGTTTAAAACAAAATTTTTGTTTCATTAATATATGTCAAAGCACAAAGTGATTGCTATCTGCAAAAACATAATATTACTTATCTCTATATATAAAAATGAATGTTTGTCTATGTGTCCTCGATTTCTCAAAAATTACACGACCGGTTTCGCTGAAAATAGCACAGTTTCTTCTTATTAGTGTCGGGAAGATTTAGAGAGTAGTAAAAAATCCAATATTTAAAACTAACTAAACTAACTAACTAACCATCACGCCGTTTCTCCGCAGGGGTAGGCAGAGAGGACGGACCGCCAAACAACTCGATCTTGGCATACACTTCTTGCTTCATTCACTTTCATACAACATCTCATACATTCTCTTCTGTTATTCCGATTTCTGACATGGCCCGACTCAAGTATTTGATTCACTTGATCGTGCCACGTCTTATTTGGACGTCCCCGGCTTCTTCTTCCATTCACATTCGCGTCATATATTCTCCTTACACTCCTTTCTTCATTCATTCGCTCTACATGCCCAAACCATGGGCAATGGTTTGGGCAATATTTAAAACTGTTGCTATAATGTTTTAAAACTAGTAACTAACTAACTAACTAACTAACCATCACGCCGTTTCTCCGCAGGGGTAGGCAGAGAGGACGGACCGCCAAACAACTCGATCTTGGCATACACTTCTTGCTTCATTCACATTCATACATCGTCTCATACATTCTCTTCTATTATTCCGACTTCTGATATGGCTCGACTCAAGTATTTGATTCACTTGATCGTACCATGTCTTCCTCGGCGTCCCCGGCTTCTTCTTCCATTCACATTCGCGTCATACATTCTTCTTACACTCCTTTCTTCGTTCATTCGCTCCACATGCCCAAACCATCTAAGCGCCCTTTTCTTAATCTTACTCATTACGATTACATCAGCCTTGCATTCTTTACGAATTTCAATATTTTTCACACGAAAAACTAATACTAGTATGAAAAAACATTGAACCCGTCATGTTGTATTGAGGCTAGCCGATAGATATACCACTCTGGTTAGCCACAGATTACATATTCAAAAGAAGGTTTGTTTGGGTAGAATATTTTCAAAATGGAAAACACAAGTAGGTACCTACTTAAGAACTTTTTTATTTAGATATTTTTTGAAAAAATAAATGTTTGGAATGAAATAAAATTTTCAAATCGTTTTTTGTTCAAATGTCAGAAGGCATTACTTTCGCTGTTAAATCAATCATGGTATTCAAACAACAAGCAAGAATTCACAACTTCATAACTCGTAAAAAAATTAATAATCCCGAGGAAGGCCGGGTACACATCAGTTAGTATTTAATATATTATGTTTGAAAGATCTACATAGTACTTTCATATAACATACTTCTAGAAATGCAAGATTAACATTTGTCTGTCCAAGGTCCAGTATATTGCATTTGACTCTCCTGTTTTGATAGTTCCACAATATAGCAATGGCATCATCAAAAGTCAATTGATTATTTCCTAATCTTAGAATTTTTAAATTCTTAGCTTTCCATAACCAGTTTGAGACATTAATTAACACCTCGCCTTTCAATCTAAAATAAAATACTTAGTAAAAACCAACATGTCGCAAAAACATTTGACACAAATACGGCGCTAAATACTGGGTGGTATTACATACGTGTTGATACTAACCCCCAAATTAGGAAACTTAGAGTTACTGTCCTAACTATTTGAAATAAAACAAAAATAAACTTACTGATTATTGCTCATGTCAAAAATTCTCATATTTGGACGTTTCATTAATGCCATCAAAGGGCCTTCAATTTTGGTTTCAAATAAACCATTCCAAGAAATATTTAGATACTCCAAAGGATTTGTTTTGAGAGCTTTCAGTAATGGAACCATTCCTTAAAATGTATTTTCAAAGTGGTTTACAATAAATACAAAAAAAATTCAGAAAGAAGAAGTATTTTTTTGGCGAATAGGGTTTTTCTGTTATAGGTAGACATCGAATTGGTCGCATGTGCGAAATGAATATTTTAACCTTTTTTAGTCGTAAGTGAATATTTGACCACTTTCCCACCAATAATGCCTATTTCAGCTATAAAATTCTTCAAAATATGAGTTGTTCAAATTATAAATAGCCAATATTCTAGTCTTTCCTTAGGATCTAGAAATTGCATGTAATCATGTCCAGTCATAAGAATGTACCTTTGTTTTCAATGAAATTCCAAGACAAGTCAAGATCCGTAATTATGACATTTTCTTCTAAAGCCTTCGACAATTCCTGGCCTGACAGGATGTTTAAATTATTGTGGCTGAAGTTATATCTAAAATAAAAATAAAATGTCAACATTATAGGATAAGTTCTAGTAACTTTTGTAAGTAAAAGCAGCCTGAGCAGATTTCGAGATGTATCTGACTTGCTACAAAGAAAACCGACTACGGCATCCCCAATCGGGGTATGTTGTCAGGCTGAAGGGAGTGGGGAAGGGAAGGAGATGGGGAGGAGAATGGTTGGTATACATATTGGATAACTTAAAAGATATTAAAATAAACAAAGTGGAAAAAAGTTACAAAGGTTTTGTAATTTAAAAAAAATCATGTCTTAATAGTAGTTTACTTTTGAATAACGCTTTCGGTCATTGCAGGCGCCAAAGCCACAATCCCCTCATCTCCGAGCTCATTGTACGACAAATTGAGTTCCTTCAGCTTCTTTGTAACCTGAATTCCTGCAGCCAGTCTTCTGGCCCCCTCGGGACCGATCCTATAAAATTGGGAATGATTAATCACACATGCATATTTCACTGGAAATGAAAATAATATAAATACGATTAAATTGTATGGCGCAATTTATGTGAAAAACACTTTGTTTTGGTTGTTTTAAATTCCATTACATTTAATGACCATCAAATTAAAAATCAGGGCCATTAAAAAAATGTCGCATTTGAATTGTCCCCGTTCAACGCTGATTCTGGGCTGTTTCAGCTTTTGATCAAATTGTGGTCAGTTGACGATCATAAAAGTTATGATTTTGAAACCTTATATAATTTGTGCCATTATTGATTATTTACTTCTAATTTGATTTTTACTTTATATTGTGTCTCATGTAGCGGTAAATTTTTAACTGTTGAAATAAACAATAAACAAATATTGATAGAGTTATTAAATATTTTTAGTTTGAATAGTTTTGTTTTCTTACAGAGTGGTTTACATAACTTTTGTCGTTAAATTAATTGATATACAAGAATTGGTATTTACAAGTAAAATTGTTACAAAAAATATGGGCAAGGATTCTGTATAGTCTGGTACAGCAGGTGACACCAAGTCTAGTGATGCCACACCACTCTTCGGTTAGGTGGTTTGTTCATGTAGTACACTTACCTACAGCCATTTAATATAATTGATGTCAAAAATTTGTTATTCTCAATTACTTCGTTAAGGTGGAAACACGCATCAGTATTCAGCCAGTTGTCGGTTAGATCCATAGTTTTAATGGTTTTATTACTATGTAGAACTTCGCACATGGCCCTCATCCAGTTTGAACTAATACCGTAATACTGAATGAATTAAATAATTAAAACACACCAAAAAAATCACATTTGATGTTCATAAAATCATCGATCGGCCCCATTTAGATTTTTTTAAACCGATCCACATTAAATGCCGATTCTTGGTGCTGAAATTGCGCTTTAGAAATTAACTCTTATTTTTATCGAGAATCGGCGTTTAATGGTGACCTTTCGAAAGTAAAAAATCAACGGCAGTGATCAACGGTTCGATGGACATCAAATGTGACGAATGTTTGAAACACCTCAGAATAATACTTTAACAATGCTGCATATTATTTTCACAATGTCTTTTATTGAATTAACATTTTATCATTGCATGCCTATTCACGACTGTGAGCCATCGCTATAATAGACACTTGCTTTTCTGTTTTGGTTGCTTTGAGTGAGATTGGTCGATATGGTATCCAAAGTATATTCAGCACAAATAAAGCATTATTTTCATAGAACTCACAACCATTTTAAGGAGCATTAATTTAGAACAGATAATGTCATTGTCTGGTTAGGCGGATAATGTGAGTATGTACATACAGGGTCTGTCACAAAAGTATTGAGAAAAAAATTCCTGACTGTGGTGGAGATGGTAGGGGGGAGTCGCAGCTGCCAAACGCGCTACCAAATCAGTCCTCTCCGATCA
>JAHDVE020011094.1:0-27918 GCA_022606495.2 Halesus radiatus
ATTAAACTCTAAAAAAAACACACTGCGTACCCTTCATTATGAAAAACACCGTCTGAAATAGACGGTGTTTTTATTATTATTAAGATTCATTCTGTACCAAACAATCGACATCACCACTGTAACTCACTATGTGAGTACTCACTACTCACGGGCTCAAATTTCGATGTGCACAAGTAAATTTTATTTAATTAATTTGTGCTTTTCCACAATTTAGTTCATTTAAAATAATATGTAGCATATTTGCGCACATTCCAGAGTGGAAGATACTCTCAGTATCGCCCTGGTGAAAGACCACCATTCAGAATTGAAACGTTGCTTGAAATGGCTTTTAGGCGTGTTTGGTGATCAGATCTGAATAGCCAGGTATTTCCCCACCTTCCTCTTCCCCCTTCTCCTTCCCCAATACTTTCAGCCTCACAACATTCCCCCAATTGGGAATGCCATAGTCTCACTGAGCTTACAGACAGTTTGGGAGCCAGTTGGGACTCTATTAAACAATTCATATAAAAAAAAATGTGTTTAAATTTAATGTAAAATAATTTCTTCAAGCGATTGTAGTACCTTTGTGGGGTCATTATTAATTATTATATGGGCTGCTGGGAGTCCCAACTGCTCCTAACCGTCTGGAGCCAGTGGGACTATGGCATCCCCAATTGGGGAATGTTGTGGGGTTGGAGGTATTGAGGAGGGAAGGAGAAGGGGAAGAAGACGGTGGGGAAATACCTGGCTATTCAAATTTAGTCACCAAACACGGCTAAAAGCCATTTCAAGCAACGTTTCAATTCTGAATGGTGGTCTTTCACCAGGGCGATACTGAGAGTATCTTCCACTCTGGAACGTGCGCAAATATACTATACATTATTTTTAAATGAATTAATTGTGAAACAACACAAATTAATTAAATAAAATTTACTTGCGCACGCCAGGATTTGAACCAGCGACCTTCGGATTCGTAGTCGAGAGCCTTACCCCTCGACCATGGAGGCCGTCATATTTATATCCTTCAGAATTAGTATTTAAAGAATTTAAAGTAAGTAAATTAAATACTCTGTTTCTATACCATGCAACTTTACAAATATATAAAGAAGACATTTTAAATTTTTAAAAAAATACCATACAGGAACACTAAAAATATCAGGCAAAAATACACGTTACCGGTTCCAAAACGTAAAAAAAACTTTGGGTCATCAAAATTACAAATGAATATATTGGAATAAAATTCTTTAATAAATTATTGGAAAATAACAAATCTAAAAAGTTTGCTGTAAACTTTAACTAAATAAAATATATAATAATAATTTAAAAAATAAATAAATTTAAAAAAAGAAATTTTTAAAATTAAATTTTTAAATCTTCTAAATAACAAAATAAGTTACACACACTACACATAGCATAGCTTATTATGAGGGTACATCTTTATATAAAAATATAGACAGAAAAATACATATTTATTATGTATTACTATAAAAACCAATTATTATAATTTTTCTTGAATAAATGATTATGTTAAAAAAAAATGTTAATACAACCACGCAAAACATACAATTTTATTATCGATTGTACCTACTTTACGTTTGTATAACAGTCGAGTACCTCGTTTAGGCAGGAACCCAGGGCCTTCTTATTCCTTGTTTCTTTCACCCTTAAACCCTGACTAAATCTCCCTTTAACTTGCAGGTCTCGAGGCATGCGCAGGAGGCTGCGGGGAGCACGGGAGATGCGCCGCCCACCCCTCGGGGGGCTTTCACTGCACGTGTGATCCGGGCTTCTCAGGGAAATACTGTCATGAAAGTAAGTTCCGCTTTCATTGTAACACCGTTGGTAAATACATGCGCCAATGTTCATTGACAGTCCTTAAAAAAAAAATAATAATTAAATAATATTTTCACATTCCATCACAATGTGCGTTATAAAATGAATACAATTTTTCTTTTCTTTTTTTTTTACAAAGAAAATGTGTTTAAAAAATAATCGTGTATGATTGATTATCCTTGGAGTATGATTTTAAAAATGGCTATTTCAGTTAGAGTTTTAATTTCAATGTGGTCTTTTATAAGAGCATACGAAAAATTGCTATTGTTACAAGTGTTCTTTCATTTAATTTAATTATATTATATATGTACAAGTATTACAATGGTAAATAAGCCTGTAATTTTGCCCCATTCTTTAGTTACCTTCATAATTTTTTTACAAAAATGTTAAATGTGTTTTTTTAACCTACTCTTCCATGGGTTTCGAAAAAAAATTATTGTTAGTTTATTCTTCTGGACGATGATACCATTGTAATTATTAAGAAAGAAAATTACAAATCTGTCTAATACCTAGATATGTATGTACCTTTGTACCTACTCTCTGCTTCATAAATATGACATTTTATAATGAAAATTTCTTATTTTTTAGACATTAACGACTGCAAATACAACCCGTGTCAAAACGGGGGAACTTGTGTGGACAAAATCAACTCCTTCCAGTGCATCTGTCGGGAGGGATGGCAGGGCGACATCTGCAATATAAGTAAGTTTCATAGCACTTGCAACACTGTCCTACAATAACTGCAATTCAAGTGTTTCATTGTTGCTAATTGCATTTTTAATCTTTGCAGATGTGGACGAGTGCAACCCCAATCCTTGCAGAAACAATGGGACATGTTCGGATGGAAATGCTGATTTCTCCTGCATCTGTAGAGATGGATGGAAGGGTATTTAAAATACTTTCTAACAATATATAGAGTAGAGTATAGAGTCAGTATTAAAAACTATATAAACGTCTGTAGTTTAAGGCTAAAAATCCGAACTGGAAAAGTAATTTTATTTTAGTACGTACCTAAATAATTTGTTTAAAAAATTACAAATTTTTTTATTGAGAGAAAGTTCCTTGTTAGGATGTAAAATTGTACATTTTCAGTTTTTACATTATCTGTCCCATGCAATGTTGTTTTGTAATGGCTTGACAATACTTTTTTAAGCCATTTTCCAAGCCGAAGATTACATTTAAAATCTCCAGAAAAATTTTGAATTTTTTTGGATATATGACTATTTTGTCGGAATAACATTATTTATTCCCTGTTATTTTACTTAAAAAAGGAAAACATTATCATTACAGAATTTTTTAGGAATTTCCAACATACAACTGGTATTTACTAATACCTTATACTAGAAATTTCATTATCAGATACTTCCCTTGATTCCGGCTCTGGCCAGTTTGAATTCTTTTCCAGAAATCACATAACAAATAAAGAATCATTTTCCTTAAATTGCTTATTAATTTCTCCAGGAAAAACATGCAACCTGAAGGACTCGCACTGTGACTACACCACCTGCCGAAACGGGGGCACCTGCCAAGACCTAGGCAGCACCTTCGCCTGCCGCTGCCCCCCGCAGTGGGGAGGCACCGCTTGCCACATTGCCAAGATGCCGGCTTGCAGGTAAATACAACCCCCTCTTTCATTCTCAGAGAAAATGTGTGGCCTGATTAAATAATTCTGTCAGTATTGTATTGCATTTGTAGGTTATTATAAGCAGTTGTGAATGTTTCAATTGTGGGGCCCATGGCAGCTGCCCCTTCTGCCCTTCTCTCTGTATAGGCCTGCCAATATGTAGTTCTCTACAGCAAGTGGGTACTGCTACAATGCAACATGTCATATCACATAGAAGAGCAGCATACTTAGAAGTAGTCTTACGGCAGTGGCAGACCGCACCAGTTACCGGCTGGTTTTCTTCGGCTGGTGCAAATATGTATGGCAATATATCGAGCCAGTGTCGGTGTAAGTGAGCCACCCTGTGTATATTGTCATACAAATTAGCACCGGCCGAAGAAAACCGGCTGGCAACCGGCGGTCGTCTGCCAGCAGCCCTTTAAATGAAATGTTTTTATTATCATAAGTATCTATAAGAAATAAAATGCACTATATAAACACCATAGTGGGAGTAAACTGATCACAATTAATGTTTTTGCACATCCGTTTATTAAGACACTTTCAGAATTGTCCTGAGAAAATTTATTCATCAGTTCTCCAGATTGTGCTATGATTTGACAGTTAACTTCAATCATGTGAGTCTACAAAATGTGTATGTTATGATTGTGTCATGTTCATTAATTATCATTATTAATTTCAGATCGAATCCCTGCATGAATGGAGCAACTTGCGTCAACACTGAAGACTACTACACTTGTATCTGCAAAGAAGGATTCGAGGGGGCCCATTGTGAAAATGACGTCAACGAATGTATTTCACAGGTTAGCACTAAAACAATTACGTACTAATAAATATACTTTTTTTAATGTAAACAGGGAGAGGTTAGGCCTGTAATGGACGATGGCTGTTGAATTAGGCCAGGACAAGGACGCCTGGAGGTGTCTTGCTGAAGTGACAGGTCCTCAAAATAAATGATAATTATATAATGAATCCTGAAAATGATGTAAATTAATAACATGCTAATACATGTTTTTTATTATTTCAGCCTTGTTACAATGGCGGCAAATGCATTGATGGCGTGAACTGGTTCCTGTGTGAATGCGCAGCAGGTTTCTCGGGCCCCGACTGCCGAATCAATGTCAACGAGTGCGCCTCATCTCCATGCGGGAAGGGGGCAACGTGTCTCGACGGGATTGCACACTACCAGTGCCTGTGCCCCCCAGGAAGAGAGGGACCCTCCTGCGAACAAGGTAAATACAATAATAAAATGAAAAAATCGTTCATTATGTATCAAATCCATGATAGTAAATGAAGTTGATATACTCCCCTGACACAGATTGATTAACAGTAAAAACTGTATGTATCTAACTGGCTAGTATGAAAGAGAAGGCATGAGAAAGAGGGATAGAAGATAAAACAGACTATAAAAGAGTGTGACTGTTGGCCAATGTCTTTTTTTCATTACCAGTTACTCGAGATACTACGAGCACATTGGGTTAATTACAGTCTATCGAATATTAATTTGCCATCCTAATCCCTAGTACAACATTAATATGAGATCATAACATTAACTATATCAAAATATTATTTTTCCAACAGTATCAGATTCAGACGATTGGCCCATCACCGGCGCGATAAACGCAGCAGGGGTGGCCGAGGGCGGCGCCTGCCTGTGGCGCGGCCAGTACTACGCAGCCAACTCCACGTGGCAGTGGCAGTGCAACACGTGCGCTTGCGTGGGGGCACGTGCCCTGTGCACACGCGTATGGTGCGGCCTACCCGACTGCATGGCCACGCAGGCGAGGATCTGTCAGTCCAATCAGGTTAGTACCATTGCATGAAAAATACCAAAACTATTTGAATATTTTCGGCATCAAATTTTACCAAAATACCTCATAAACAAAAATAATAATTTTTCTCTGAACACAATATTAAACAAAAAGTACCCCTGAACATTCTTTTTGGGGAAAATTCCTTATACTTTTCCTTAGACTTAAAGACTTCTTACTTAATTTGTTCATATTACACTATTGAATAAATTCACTTTTCGTTTCTTACTACAATCCAAAACCTTCGTTCCTTGAGTGTGCGCCCGGAACGAGTGAATCCAGATTTGCGAACTCGGAGTGAATCCACCACCTTCAGAATCGGATTCATTGGCCAGAACGACTGCTCTATGCCGCCGCCTGTCGTTGTGCATTGTTTTGTTTACCGCCAATGACATTATAAACAAACATTGTTCATTGTTTACCGTGTCGAAAATTTCAACATCTGTATAATATTTAATAAAATTATAACGTAGTTAGTAATTAAATTAATATTGAATTTTTCTCTTGTTAAAACTACGCAAATATTGATATTTTTAATGAATGTTATTCGCTTAATGACAGGTGACAGCTGTCATCCTAGAGAACCGGAACCGCAGTTAAGCAAGATGTCTTTAAGCTTAAGGAAAAGGAATTTTCCTTAAAAAGAACAAGAATAGCTCTCGTGAATACTAACCACAAAATCTACATTAGCAACGCCACCAACTACAAAGTTATCGATCTCAAGCTGCAAATTGATGCCTATTATTTGACACTAGATGCGAAATTAGCACCATCTATTGCCAAATGTATAAAGTTTTGAAACTTATTCTTGTGATAATCCCCTCGGAATGTCACCAATACAATTGCTTATTTTCCAGGTTTGTGTCCCTGTGGGAGAGAATGCCTGTCTCCGTGGCCCTTGTGAATCCATGGGGGAGTGCCGATCCGTTGAAGCGAGGCAGGTCGCCCCACCTCCCTTGCCAGCCCCCCCTAACTGTTGGCCTAATCAGGTAATATTGAAATTCGTACTTTTGAAATTCACTTATTGAGCAATCAGATCGGTTTTGTGTGATATTTATCAGATGGATAATATCAGATCAAGCATCATAATATGCATACTGCACTGCCCTATATACATCTGAGCTCTGGACAATACTCAATACCCAGCAGCGCAAGGGTGTACTACAATAATGCCTACAAGCAACTTCTGGAACTTCCAAGGTTCAGCAGTGTCTCTATATGGGAGGGTGCACTCATTCCTTAATTCGCCACCGACTAGCCAGCTTCTAGGGCAGAACACGGAACTCAACCAACGTCATTGTCGTGACTGCATCTGGCTTATCTTTGCTCTCAATGAGCGATGGATGCAGATGATTCGGAGACCACCTTGAAGCATGCTCCATTTAATTTATTTATTTATTTTTATGTTAATTTTCTTAATATCATGAATTTATATGAATATTATGAATTTCATTTTAACTCAATTAAAAAAGCAACAACGAACTTACAGTAATAATAACAATATTGACCAATGTCTTGTTTCTTGTTTTTATTCCAGGCTGTACTATCCAACCGTTGCGCCCGCATATCCCTGGTGGTGTCCGTGTCAGCCCTGGCCAGCGGCACCAGCGCCGAAGCGGTCTGCAGAGCCCTACGCCCCCTGCTGGCCGCGGCGCACCTGCGTCACCTGACCCAGGGAGCCCGGTCTGCGCCCCCTGCTCTGGTACTGCTCTGCGACCTGAAGAAGGACACCAATGATACTATTGAAGTCACGCTGGTGAGTTGATTTAAAGATTTGTTATTTTTTGTATCCATGACAGAACAGAACAGTGAAAAAATCACACCTAAACTAACTTATTATTTTATCATATTTTGTTTTGTGGCTATTCCGTTTCATCTGGTTACCGCATAACTATTACTGTCCTAGTTTGAGCACTCTCTCTCACCTATAATATTTGACAAGTCAAAGCAATTTTCACCAATAAAATTTAGACATAATTTGTCTCGACGCCAACTATTTGAGGGATTTAGCCGTTACAAGCCTTTCTCATACTAATAAAGTTGGTTGTTTACAGGTGAAATATAATAAAAACAGTAATTATTGAATGAAACACTAGTATATATATTGATTAATTTGGCGGGTTTGCGATAAGCCGACGTAGCTCAACGGTAGAGCATCTGACAGGACATCAGAAGGGTGCAGGTTCGAGTCCTGTCGGCGACATTTATCTTTGCTCGGAAAGGTTTTTTTCAATTTGGATTAGTGTTTCAGGCTAATAATTATTGTTTATAAAAATAATTGTTACCCTTTGCGCTATGCACAAAAATCTTGTCGTAAGTTTTTAAGAACTTTAGTTTATCAATTAATAATTTATATCTAATTACTTTCAGTCATCCCTCTCCGATGATGACGATCACTCAATCTCAGAGGGCGTCCGCATCCTCGGCGAGAGTGTGTCCCGCAAGCAGCCCGCCTCCAATCTGCTGACGGCCGTGGTGGAGGTGAAGGTGGAGACGGCCGTGGTAAGCGGCATGGGGGGTGGGGGAGGCGGCGCAGGCGGCTACCTGGCCGCCATGCTGTGCGCCGCCGTGGCAGGAGCAGCAGGAGCGGGGGGTGCTGCATTGTACTGCTTAAGGCAGCGCCGCCGGGCCCGCTCGCTCAGCAGCATGCCACTTCCCACTTCGTCGTCAGATCCCTCGTGCCATCACCGTCACCACGATGACGAGAAGTCAAATAACTTGCAGAATGAGGAGAATTTCAGAAGGTAATATTTTTTCACTAAACGGAAGAAAACTCTTTCTTTTCATACATATTATGTAAGTACTCGTAGATATTTAACGACATCGATCTACTTCTCTATTGATAAATTTTAAAGGGTATTAAATTTAGGTCAGTAATATTTTATACGAGTGATGCGCCTGTCCTAGTTTTCAACTCATAGATTCATAAGAAGCGTAATATGTATTTTGATGACATTTGATTATTTATGATAACTTTTTTATTTGAAAAAGTAGGTAATTATCTATCAATATGTATTTCCAATATCAAATGAGCAGATGACAGTTCCCCATGCGGTGACCAAGTTTGTGAGACGTTTTCTATGACTCTATATCGGCACTCCGCACATAAAGTGTCATGCCTATATATCGGCATAACGCACCTAAAGGGTTAAAAACAATGAAAAGGTAAACCGATAAAACATGTTGTGGGCATATCTGGTGTGCTTTTTCATATTTGAATTTATCTTGAACAGAAAATCACTTTCACTAGCCTGTCTGGAGCCTAGGAGTTTAAAAGACTTATGTAAGTTGGCAACATTAGTGCTCTTTCTATTTGGTATAGATCGCACTTCTAGAAATTTTCTGTTCAGTGAGCCTACCTGAACTTGTCTAAACTGAAACGAGACCCTTCAATTTGGAATGAACTAATTTTGCCATCTGGTGATATTAATGCATATAATAATATCATGCATTTAATACTTGTCTCATATTGTCATTGATTATGTTGTAGGTATGCAAATCCTCTGAAAGAAGAGAGTGTGGCCAACTCGTTGAATGGCAGCATGAGCTGTCTGAAGGGCGGCGGGGCGGCTCCACAGGTCTCCTCCGACAACACCAAGCTGCAGAGACCGCTCTCTGAAGCCGGCAACTCCACGGAGGGCTTGGTCCTCTCCAGCCCCTCGGGCAGCCGGACGCACCGCGGCTCGCAGATCCTGCTGTACAAAGCCCAAAACCCCGACGTCAGAAATAACACGGCGGGCGTCTTCGACGACGTGACGGCGCACAAAGACTTTGGGAAGCGGGTGATCAACATGAATGTTTTACCCGGAAGTGGCGGCGGAGGGGGCAGCAGCTCGCCTGCCGAAGTCCTAACCGTGTTAGTGTAGTGACTCTAGTATTATTAACGTTAAATGAAAAAATCCTTTTATCAGTATTGATTGATTTTTATCGACGGAAAACTACTGCTAGCATATTTTATTGTTTGTTGATATTCTTCTATCGCATGTACAGTTTGACAAATAAATGTTGAAATTTAATAAAGCGCAACAAATTTTTTCTTTACAATGGCAACACCTATTTTATAACAAATCAAAGTAGGTCCATGAAAAAAATATAAGGTTTAGGTCACTACTAAATTTGACAAAAACACTTTTCTTCGCGTACATAGCGTTTAAAAAATAACGAATTCTAATCTTAAATTACTTTAGAATAATATGAATGATGTAGAATATCTCATTTTGGAAGTTAACCAATAATTTCTAAACCATGTGTATATATATATAAAGTAAAAATATGCACTTGGACCATAGTACTTTTTGAAGTTAAACCCTTTTACGCTTGAGCCATATAGGTGTTGCCATTAAAAACAATTTTAACAATTGTGAGCCCTCCCCTTTTTTCAACTATTATTTGTCAGACTGTAAACAAAGGTTTTTATTTGATATTATTTGTGGTTGATCTCTTATAAAATAATTATAGCTAGACCACAAATATCCTGTGACATTTAAATTTACTCTCAACTAGATTCTGTTTGAAATTACATTATTATGAACAAAAAATATTTCCTCAATAAATACATCGTAATCTTGTTAATTTTTGTAATTATAACTATTTATATATATGAATCCTATTATCAATGACTATGGTTAGTTAGTAAATACTCAAATTGAATAACTTCTTAATTATTATTCATAAATTATGATAATTAATGTAGAATGTATTATATAAATTACACCAATCAAACGATATAATATAGCGGCATTAAATTAAAATAAAATAAATTATTTGACGAGTATGCAAGAAAAAAATTGTATCATTTTAACTAGTTTTGAAAAGACTAAATATTTTAAGAACCGTTTTCATTTATCACAAGACATTCCTTATTGAAAAGTAAAAACAGATTGGTTTCTCACAAATTTAACCCAATCTACGCGGTTGTCGCATGTGTGATCCATGTAGTATCACTGAAACACGTTCGTTGTTTCAAAATGTACCACGTGATGGGATAGATTGCCTAAAGGTTCAGAAAATACTTCTGTCAAATTGTTTGTAGGCAAGGATTACGCTAATATTTTCTTTTTTTTATTAAATCAACTCATTTACTTTACTCTTTAATTGGCCAAGCTGTTGTAAATACTTAATTTAAGATTGTAAAAATATAGTTTTAACGAATATCAATACACGCGTAATCATATAATATAAATAGATTTTCTATGGTAATAATTTATATTTGTAAGAAAAATCTTTATTTTTTACAGCAAAATGTATTATAGTAAAATCGAAAATTGACATAAAACACATTATTTAGGTACTTATTAGATTGAAATCTGCCGATTCCCTAACAAGTATTAAAATGCTATAATAATAATTGGATAATTTGTATAGCGCCGTTTTTGGTAAAAACCTGTACAAATATTACTTTCGTCGCACAACTGCAGCTGATGCTGGATTTCCACCTTATCTATTCTATAGTCTAGATCTAACCTTTCTATGATAGACAGGAATTTATTGTAGCGCGTTCAGACTGCCTCTATTTCAATTCATTTGTATTTGCGGAGCTCAAAATGACGCAGCAAATCTTTGAATGAAAAAAGTTAATTTATTGGATATAACCATAGATATTACTGTATTGTGCGCAGAGTGCGGAGTTTGCGTGGCCATTGCCATTCACACGGTTCTATTCTATGATCCATTTTAAATGGAATAAAACGAAAGTTGGAATCGATTCATCGTTGGACTTCCATTCTATCGGGCATTCTATTGCATAGATAAACCTGTTCTCACTGATCTATATAATAGATAGATTAATAGATCATAGAATAGATGAGGTGGCAACGTACCTTAATTGAAGTTTCAATATCAATAAGCAGGCAGCCAACAAAACGAGTGCTATTTTTAATTACCCACACTTTCTAAAAATATTAATTATCTTTTCCATGTTGTATTTTCGATGAGTGTCAAATTAGGCATTGGCTGAATTTGTCATAAACGCCAGACTTCAACTAATAAAATCCATTATTTATTTAATAAAAAAATCGTTTTTTAGCATTTTCAAAATGTCACAATAATAACATTCAATATGAGTGAAATTATTACAATCTATTTTTAATGCTTACTAATAATAAGTAGGTACTATTTGTCTTGACTATGCTTACAATATTATAATTCTCATTCTACTAGCAACTCAATCAGTGAATGATCAATGTTGCCAATACCCTTAATAATTTAATCATAGATTTTATTACCTAACAGTAGTTTTTGTGTGACTGTCGCATTTTACAAATTTTCTGTGCAGGGGGCCAAAACAGTAACCAACAAGCGTTTTTTAAAATCCAAACATTTTTTGTACCTTTTCGTAGTTAAATTTTTCTGCAACTGCGCAGATATGTTTGCATATCTGCAGGTTTCTTTTAAGTTTCAGTTTCAAATCGCCATCCCTTTTACAAACACATTTACACGATTATACGTCTTTCATACATTTAATTATTTTTTTAAATGTGAAACTGTGCTGTGTAATAGGTTTCGTACTGACATTGTAACAATAATATTTTACTATACAAGCTTTATATTTCTAAGGTTAAATTATAATATATTTTTATAAATAATTTATGAAAATGTAAATTTTTTTATAAAGGAACAATTTTCGATTAGAAAAATTGTCATTAATTAATACATGAAGAGTGTGATACTAAGATTACGGAATTTACAATATTTTTGATAATTTTGTATAAATAAAGATTTGATGTTTTACTGTAAAATTTATGCGAGTTTTATTCTAGCTATAAATGCATACTATTTAAGAAATATAGTGTTTATTTTATGGTTGTTCCTGGATATAACATTGTGGTCTCTATTTTTGTACACTCAATTAATTTATCGCACAGTAATCCAATCCAGTCAAAATATTATAAACAATTTTCGAACACTGCCAATTTAAAAATTTTAAAAAAAAATGCATTTTCTAAAACTGTCTAATTATATTGTTCCGAATCAGAAAAATGTTTTACTATTGCTATTTTAGAAATTTTTAAACCCAACTAGATAAATGATATTGTTCAATAATTTCAAGCAATCTATCTTATTATTCCTATTTTACTGGCAGTATTAAAACTTTCTCATCAAAATGAGGATAATTTCTTTAGATATGTTTAAAATTTTGCTCAACTTTGCCATTCATCGTAAAATGATTCTCCTGAACACGTATATAAATTGGCAATCTGTAATGGAGGGAATCCTCTACAAATTAAATTATTATTTTCCCTGCACTTTGTCCAATTAAACTTAGGAATATTTGTATTCAAAATTGTACTTCTATCTACCTCTACCTTAATCTCGTGTAATTTTATTCTTTATATGCGTATATATTTTTGTACTAATTTTATTAATGTCATAAAAACAACAACAAATTGTCGCCCACAACACAAACAGGCATATCTCATATTTAGCAATTTTGCAGGAGACCCAAAAAACTATTGTTTTTTTGCCGGATTCATATACATTTTATTACAGGTCTTGCTAACCTTGCTTTAGATAAATTTGTTTTTTCCCCCAAGAGCGAAACATGTATAAAATGTCTAAGAATCCTGCAAAAAAAAACTGTTTTTGGCTCTCCTGAAAAGTTGCTAAATATGAAATCCGCATGTTTGTGATGTGGGCGACGAAATGGTAATTATTTGTTGAAATTTTAAAATCCATGTTTTTACTACATATGTGTTTATAACTCAAATATATTATTATTATATCTCTTGGTGATTTCAACACTTCTTGTAAACCTTTTGATGAAACATTTTCTTCTTCCTATTAGTATCTTGATTAGTTGAAATTAGAGTTTGTATTGTGTATGTTTTTTTTTTAAATTATATTTTAACCAAAACAACTGCATATAATTTATTCAGTATTTCAACTCTAAACATAAGCAAATGACACCTATGAGACATGGGCCAAAAAAACCGACTAAAAAGTTAATTCTTTATATCCCTAAAGCCAGTCACAAAAGACAGCAATTACTGAAATTCGGGAAATAAAGTTAGTGTTCTTTACTTTAACTGAATGCAAAATTTGTATTCATTCGGCATTGTCAAAAAATCATTTCTCTGAATATAAGTAGCTGTTCTGTGGAAACTACTTATGATAGATAAGATATATACAATTTTTATAAACATACAAACACATTATCTGTTAAGACGGTACAATTTACAAAAACATAGTTTTGCATAAAACAAGTAAGTTTTTACGAAAGTAGACTTAGACTGGCCACTCGCAAATTTACACGCAGCACACTACAGAAGTTCGGCGTTCCAAAGGTTAAGTAATTTGTCTGTCATAAAAAAAACATGTGAAAACTTCGCAAAATACTATGTTGCACAAAAATCAAATTGATAAATCAAGTGAATCAATTCACTTGATGTGGTGAATCAGACAAATTGATTCACTGGCACAAATAAATCTGCCCGTGTCTGCTACTGAAAATAAATTAATTAATGGATTCTTGCCACTAATAATAGTAGCTTTTTTAATAAGAAAATGTCATTTTCGTGGATTGTTTTTTTGTAAATATGTAAATAATGAAATGCATTTTATATATAATTTTGTGATTATTGTGATTTAAATATCATCCAATTATAATTTTCTCACTGATTTTCTGTAATGTATTTAGTTGGTGACAATATGATAAATTAGAATGGTATCGTTCAGCATCAGGTTTAGACGATAACTTTAATATAAACTTTTATGTACTAAGTACTTAAAAAAGGTTATTTCAAATGTAAAACGAATTTGAAAATAAAACAAGTACGATACAAACAATGTGTTTATTTATAAATCCTTACAAGAATACAATTTGACCCTAAAACCTTAGAGTGGTAGATACTGTCAGTATCGCCCTGGTGAAGGACCACCATTCAGAATCGAAACGTTGCTTAAAATGGCTTTAGCCGTGTTTAGTGACCAGATCTGAATAGCCAGGTAATTCACAATCCTTTTCCCCATCTTCTACCCTTCCCCAGCCTTCAGCCTTGCAACATACCCCAATTAGGATGCCATAGTCCCACTGGTTTCTGCCACTTGGAACTCATGGCCAATCTTTATATAATTACTTTTAAAAAGAGGAAGAGCGGTAAGCTCCTTGATATGAACTTTGGATTAAATGTTGCTAACACATTTCTTTGTACATGAATAGTGAATACATGAATTATATCATATTTGGGAGTTAATCCAATCCTTGTACTGGGCAATATCGGTGTACACTGTATAGTAATCTGGATCACATACTGTGAGACCACTCTTAGGAACTGCCACCGAGACAATGCCACGGATAAACCAGGTCACCTTTTGATCCGACTGTGTGATGGGAAGAAGGAAGCTCCCTCCGCTGTCTCCATTACATACGTTGGTTCCATTCCCTCTTGGGTTTCCAGCGCAGAATGTTTTGTTGTGAAGAAATCTGCTGTAAAAATTTGTATTACTTTGATAACAAACTATATCTTCTACTATCGGTATCATAGCTGACTTCATAACGTCAGATATGTATCCATCTTCGTTGAATCCCCAACCAATTGCTGTCCCGACACGGTTGACTACGCTCTTTTTATCCGTGTCGCTCTCATCCCATAAGCATCCTGGTTGAATGTACTCACTATATGTTACTTTCGTGGCAAGTTTTAGCAAAGCAATGTCATTTAAAAGAGATGGTAAATCGAAATCTTCATGAACAATCACTTCGGCAACGCTAACGGTTTGAGAACCTGGTTCATCACTACTTAAAGTATGTTTTCCTAGTGAAATGGAAAATGAATCTGCCGGTCTTTTTCCTCCTGTTCTAACTGTGCAATGGCCAGCTGTTAGAATGATTGAAGGGGAAATTAATGAACCACCGCAAATGTAGGTTCTCTGTTTGCTGGAGGCGCCCTTGATGAATATGGCGGCATGCCATGGCCAGTCTCCGCGGGTGGTGTTCGTCCCGCGTGTGATCAGTGCAGTGTGAGAGACCACCCTCCGTCCACATCCAGCTTCAACAGATGATTTGAAGTGAGATTCTATCCAATTTCTATTTGAGCCCATATCAATTAAATGTTCTATGCGATTGGGATCGTTACAATACCATGTTCTGTATATGAATATTCCCCTCAAATACCACACAATACTTCCATCTTCCGACAGCCTTGGCAACATCATTGGAGAACCGAGAGAGTGACAATTTTTGGGCTCTCTTATATATCTGAAACAAATGCCATATTTTCGTGTTATACTTTGATTACTATTTTTATTGTAATCTTTGTCGTTAGTTTCTTGACATTCCGCAGATGATATTATTCTGATGGGGGCCTGATAAACTCTCAACTCGTTAATGGTATAAATATTATCCAGATCAGAACCAATCATCAAGCCAATATGTCTGTGTAGTTGTTGATCCCAGTTCGGGAGATCTTCCCAAAGACAGATCGGATTCACCAGAGAGCTGATGATAACAGGTTTCTCCAACTTCAACATAGTGAGATCATTACTGTTGTATCGTTTCTGGATGGAGTCAATATCAGTTACAGAAATATTTTGATACGACGGTAGACCTGGTAAGGAGAATGCAATGAAGCATACATCTTTAAGTGGTACTTCAGGTACGTGTCTCAAGCAGAGCATGCTGGATAGTGCCACCTCGGGATGAATAAGGATTGCATTACACCGGTGAGAACCGACTCCGGTATAAGTCATGAGTCCCATCCAAGGCCAGGCTCCCCAAGCTTCAAAATTATACTCCGGGTTGTATCTCCTTGAGTTGCCACATTGTTGGGGGAGTTTGGAATTGACGAAAAAACTTGATTGGTGCCATGTGTGACCCAACTCTATAGTTATGAAAAGCCAAACAATCACAGGAAACAATAGTTTGTTGTATGAGCCCCACAGCATTTTGTTTCTCTTGGGATAAAACAAAAATTTAATTTGGTTTTAATTGGATACAGTAACAAAATATATTTGACGTTTAGCACTCAACTGGTGATATGAGTTCAATGGGCACCTAATTCACAATAAATCCGTTCAAATTTGTATGCAAAATCCGATTTGACTGCTTATTCATGAATATACTCGAACATCAAAAATAAACATGACTCAGAGGTAGTTTTATTATCTGTAGGTCACTTGTTATTATTACTCATTTATTTTCTACGGGAAAACACAAATAGTGGTGTAATATAAACATAATAATATTGTTCATGTACTTAAATTACAATATTTATTACTTGATAGTATTACAGCACTAGTACCGTGGAACGGGGTGAATCCAAGCAATATATTTTTTTACATTTCCGAGGATTCCAAGTTTACAAAATAATTTAAATAAGTCAACCTTTAAAGTAAGTACATGGGATGTACATTAACTCTATCCTATATAATATGTTATTTTTGTACTTGCAAATTTTCTTCAAATTCGGATTCACCACATCAAGTAGGGTGAATTCGGATAGCTATAGTAAAGTATAGTAACCCAATTACTGAAAATTCTGTTGTTAATTTTGATATTACAACTAAGATGGGAAAATCCTACGATAAACTCATTATCAATCAGTATTCACCAACCTTTTATTATATAAATAATATAAACCATCTTTACAATAAAAACAACTGCAGCTCATCTTAATGATATTTGAAACCAGATTGATATATAAAGTAATATTGTGAATAAATTCAAAAGTATCATATAAGTCAAGTTTTATAAAATCATGCTATAACAATACTGAAAAATATAACCATAGAAAAATCATGGTTTGTTACCCCTGATACCCAAAATTGAATATAACCCATAGTTTAAGAATTAAATATACCAGTCTGAAGATGCCATCACAGGCTGAAACCGGTCACGATCAAAAATAAATAGAATTTAAAAAATGGAATAAAATTTTTAAAAGTGTCTTTTATTTAACCTTCCAGCGGGCGCACTGAATAATTTCCTTTGAGCGAGCACTTGTCGTAAATTTGACGTCATCAAGTTTTCGCCATGTAAATGGTGTTTTCTTTATATAAATGTTAGGGAATTACTGTAAGATTATTAGGCCCGAGCGCCGACCAATCGAAGACACCCAGGGCCTTACTAGGCGAGGGGAAATGAGGACCGGTGTTAACGTCTGGTGGGACTTCATAAATACTGAGCGGAGGGTATCTGTTTACCATTTCACATTAGCGCTCCAGTTTAGTCACAACATTTCGAGAGCTCGTGGTGAGAGGAGCGCGGGAACTTTCACACGACCCGTCCTGTATAAAAATAAACGATATAAATGAGAGATTAATAGAAAAAAGTACTTTATTTAATATACTTTACGCTCAACGGAAATTTCCAAATATCAATGAATAACATAAACTTCTAAGCACATCCGGTACGTCTGTAGTTTAGAGAGACACTGACCCTCGGATAGCTCGGAGCTCGACGCTTGTGACTAAGTCGTGAGAGTGGGGGAAGCGATAAGGAGCATTTCTCGTAAATTTTACGACAGCGCGCCCGCTGGAAGGTTAATCATCTCATAGTGTTGCCAAAATCAAAAAAATTGTAAATATCCTCACCTGGGCACGAGTTTGTTGAAACGGTATGAACATTCAAGGTCAACAGACTCAGTAGAACTGCTTTTATATAACTAATCACAACATGATCGACAAAAGCCACAACATACAGACAGGCTGTTTCGTGCTTACTGATGACACAAGACAGCTTCGCGTCCCCCCCCCCAGTTCCATTAATTTATTTATTCATTACCTACAGCCGTACCTACTCATTTGTGAAAATAATAAACAATTTAATGTGCATTATTCTTCCATTCTTTATTTAAAAATTAACACAGGAACATAACAAGATAACCAAATTTTCGAAATTGACCGGTCTCTCACTTTTGACAGTCAAGTAACAAAATATAAATTAAAATTCTCGTTGCATATATTTCACCCCATCATGGCTGAGTCCACTACGAATAGTGAGGCCGGTCTTTCCACCAATGGAGAAGCAGCTTTACCCGATGAGAACTTGGTCAGGATACAATCCTCGCTAGATTCAGACTTTTCTTATTCCGAGCTCAAACTGGATTCACCCAGTGCGGGAATTGTGCCGGCATTGATATTCCTGGATGAGATCTGTACTAAACATATTCCTGAAATCAACGATGACTTGAAGAATCACCCGTACTATTTCTATCCGCCAGTTAATGACCCGGGAATCTCCAGGACCCTCCACGATCCAGGTAATATAAAATACAATGCCTGAGATTAAAATATTCCGTTAATATGCAACATTCCACAACAATAGTAACACGCATAGATTATTGTCATAACACGTTTCAACTTATTTTAACCTGACCTAACCTAAGCCATTGTCAAATATCATATGGTGGGGGAAAATATTACTCTGACCACAGCTGATCAGCATTCAAAATGGTGCTGTTTTTTTATATCAATTTTTACGTTGTCTGACCACAACTTTGAAGTGGTTCTAACAAATTAATTAATATTAATAGGTAATTTAGACAATAAAATCGATCGGATTACACCAAGCACTTCTAACTCAGAAACTTTCAAGGGCCAAATATACAAGGTTAATGCGGGCAAAACAAAACTTCATTATTTATAGAAACAAAGGAAAATGGTAAAAATGATTCTAACTGGTGGCTATTCTGCTACCACATTTCCTACTTCCGAGGAACTTTCAAACATGGAAATAATTTCATTTGAGGATTTTGTGAGTGTTTTCAGACGACTGGCAAATATTTGTAAAATTCAGGCACCCCAAATTCACTAATTTTCATCTTCAAATCTGAATCGCACAGGGTCTTGATTACATCCATTTGTAGGGGATTAGGTACCTATTGATTCTACATTTATGAATAAAATTGAAGAAACAAAGAAAACTTGTCAAAGATTTAAAATTTGCAAACTTTATTTCAAATTCAGTTTGCATGTCATGCGTTAAATCTTCATTTATTAACTAACTGCTTTTCTCAAAGAACTAGCTTACATTTAAATGCTTTATTTTGGTTTTAAACTGGTCTTTTACCACCGGACAATTCGTATTGGCTGGGCCAATTGGGGGCCGCAAAGAAATACATTGCGATCCGCGAGTTTGAAATGCTTGGATTACACTGTTTCCAAATTCTGGCACACCAAAGTAAATTTTTCGCCGTTATGTAGGTATATGTATAACAAATAAAGACCTAATTTTGTAGTGGTTCTTTACTAGATTTTTTTTTTAATTCCTTTAACTTTTTCATCTCCTTTATGTCTGTAGGGATTGATTCTACACTACACTGCCATTGTGGTTACTATGTATCAGTGGCGTGTATTGCTCTATGACCAAAGGTAGGCTGTAATCTATTCGATTTTAATTGCATAACATTGACTATTTTCGTAGCCTTGAAAAGGACTGTTTTTATTATTATCTTCTGTTGATGATTGTGGCCAGGTTGACAAATGAGAGTAATTGAGTACTTGAGTAATGAGTTACTTACCGATTATGTTCTAATTCAATTGTCTCTCTTTTTTCTAAATTCACTTATTACATCATTATAAAAAAGGTTCCGAGCCACTTTTTTCAATTCAATTTCAATTCAATTCTTTCCTTTTAAAAATTTTACAAAATTGACATTTTCAGGTTTTTTTAAAGATATTATTAAATAAGACAGTATGTATAACATCCAAAATAATTACTTATAAAAAAATAATAAAAATTAAAGGAAAGAAGGTAGACATACATAATCGCATTAAATTGCATACAACACATGCTGGTATTATACAAGTAGCAACAAAGCTTTATGTTTAAACCAAGCTTCATTGATTATCCAACGTGATTCTATTTAACAGTAAGATTGCCCTCCCCACCGGCATGATCATTGTTAAGTAGTCCTGCAGGTAGGGAGATAAAACAGTCTATGCTGTCGGTGACGGAGATAACCATTGGGAACATAGAAATGAATGCTCTCCATGATAGCTGAGTTTTTAAACCATCCGCAAATCAGTCTGAAGAAATGTGTAACAATGTGTACATCCCTTCTGACACGCAGATGGTTCATTACGAGCATACATAAGAGAAAGTCGGTAGGATAGTAGCCAATACTCCCCCAGATAGAGAAATCTCAAAAATTTCTTCTGAATTCTCTCCAACGTGAGGGAATACTTCACCTGATGTGGGCTCCAAACCACCGACCCACTATCAAGCCTCCTCCTTACTAATGAGTTATATAATATTATTATGAGAACCCGTAATATTTACCAATAATAATTTAATATACCCGTTATTTTCCTAAGGTAGGCACAGCTTTTCAATCTATATGTACTGCACGTCACTGCTATGTATACACTTTTTTTTATCAATAAAAACCTCTTGGACAACAGAACCCATCCCTATGTATGAAGACGATGGCCAGAAAAAGTATGTGTTTATGTGTCAAACGATGGATCATTTAGTCGTCAAGAAGTTTTACAATGAACTGTTAACGGATGAAATTGATTTAAAGGTAATGCATACAGATCTACTTTAATAATGCAATACTTAATTTAAAACAGGTCAAAATAGATTTCATTTCAATTCATATTTTGATTTCATTGCCAACCCGGGCGTTCATTATTTTATTATTTCTTGTACACATACAGGGTCTGTCGCAAAAGTATAGAGAAATATTTTTTTCAGACAATTTATTGCCAATAAACGTACAAACAATTAATATTCTTAAAAATACGCCCCTTGGGCGTCAATACACTTTTGGTAGCGTTTCTTCCACTCTTGGAAGGCACCCTGGAAGGCGGAAGACGGAACCCCCTTAAAGCATTGCGTCGAAGTGGTTTTCACCCCATCCAAAGTCTCCAACGGCGGGGGAACAAAAAGAAGTCTGGTGGTGCAAAAACAAAAAGAAGTCGGGACTGTACGGCGGATGCGGCAGTGCCGCCACGCTATGCTTAGCGAGGAACTCCTGGAAGACGAGAAGAGTATGAGGGGGCATTGTCGTTATGTAAAATCCAGGTGTTGGCGATCTCGTTTCGAACGCGGTGAATCCTTTCGAGCAACCGTTTAAGAACGAACACTCAGACTGTAACACTTTCGTGACGTTGTCATCAGTTTTGGAAGTCGACGGTCGTCCAATGTGCACATCGTCTTCAATTGATTCCCGGCCATTTTGGAATTGTTTGTGCCACTTGTAAACCCTTGCCTGTGACATGGCTTAATCTCCGAAGGCTTCCCGAATCATGGCCAGGGTCTCGAAATCGGTTTTTTTCAGCCGAATGCAGAATTTGATGGCTGCCTGCTGCTCCAGCAAACGTTGCATCTTGATTTCCGACGCAACGACAAAACACACTTTGCGAGGATCACTGCGCTAACTCTACCATTGATCGGAGAGGACTGATTTGGTAGCGCGTTTGGCAGCTGCGACTCCCCCCTACCATCTCCACCACAGTCAGGAATTTTTTTCTCAATACTTTTGTGACAGACCCTGTATGTACATACTCACATTATCCGCCTAACCAGACAATGACATTATCTGTTCTAAATTAATGCTCCTTAAAATGGTTGTGAGTTCTATGAAAATAATGCTTTATTTGTGCTGAATATACTTTGGATACCATATCGACCAATCTCACTCAAAGCAACCAAAACAGAAAAGCAAGTGTCTATTATAGCGATGGCTCACAGTCGTGAATAGGCATGCAATGATAAAATGTTAATTCAATAAAAGACATTGTGAAAATAATATGCAGCATTGTTAAAGTATTATTCTGAGGTGTTTCAAACATTCGTCACATTTGATGTCCATCGAACCGTTGATCACTGCCGTTGATTTTTTACTTTCGAAAGGTCACCATTAAACGCCGATTCTCGATAAAAATAAGAGTTAATTTCTAAAGCGCAATTTCAGCACCAAGAATCGGCATTTAATGTGGATCGGTTTAAAAAAATCTAAATGGGGCCGATCGATGATTTTATGAACATCAAATGTGATTTTTTTGGTGTGTTTTAATTATTTAATTCATTCAGTATTACGGTATTAGTTCAAACTGGATGAGGGCCATGTGCGAAGTTCTACATAGTAATAAAACCATTAAAACTATGGATCTAACCGACAACTGGCTGAATACTGATGCGTGTTTCCACCTTAACGAAGTAATTGAGAATAACAAATTTTTGACATCAATTATATTAAATGGCTGTAGGTAAGTGTACTACATGAACAAACCACCTAACCGAAGAGTGGTGTGGCATCACTAGACTTGGTGTCACCTGCTGTACCAGACTATACAGAATCCTTGCCCATATTTTTTGTAACAATTTTACTTGTAAATACCAATTCTTGTATATCAATTAATTTAACGACAAAAGTTATGTAAACCACTCTGTAAGAAAACAAAACTATTCAAACTAAAAATATTTAATAACTCTATCAATATTTGTTTATTGTTTATTTCAACAGTTAAAAATTTACCGCTACATGAGACACAATATAAAGTAAAAATCAAATTAGAAGTAAATAATCAATAATGGCACAAATTATATAAGGTTTCAAAATCATAACTTTTATGATCGTCAACTGACCACAATTTGATCAAAAGCTGAAACAGCCCAGAATCAGCGTTGAACGGGGACAATTCAAATGCGACATTTTTTTAATGGCCCTGATTTTTAATTTGATGGTCATTAAATGTAATGGAATTTAAAACAACCAAAACAAAGTGTTTTTCACATAAATTGCGCCATACAATTTAATCGTATTTATATTATTTTCATTTCCAGTGAAATATGCATGTGTGATTAATCATTCCCAATTTTATAGGATCGGTCCCGAGGGGGCCAGAAGACTGGCTGCAGGAATTCAGGTTACAAAGAAGCTGAAGGAACTCAATTTGTCGTACAATGAGCTCGGAGATGAGGGGATTGTGGCTTTGGCGCCTGCAATGACCGAAAGCGTTATTCAAAAGTAAACTACTATTAAGACATGATTTTTTTTAAATTACAAAACCTTTGTAACTTTTTTCCACTTTGTTTATTTTAATATCTTTTAAGTTATCCAATATGTATACCAACCATTCTCCTCCCCATCTCCTTCCCTTCCCCACTCCCTTCAGCCTGACAACATACCCCGATTGGGGATGCCGTAGTCGGTTTTCTTTGTAGCAAGTCAGATACATCTCGAAATCTGCTCAGGCTGCTTTTACTTACAAAAGTTACTAGAACTTATCCTATAATGTTGACATTTTATTTTTATTTTAGATATAACTTCAGCCACAATAATTTAAACATCCTGTCAGGCCAGGAATTGTCGAAGGCTTTAGAAGAAAATGTCATAATTACGGATCTTGACTTGTCTTGGAATTTCATTGAAAACAAAGGTACATTCTTATGACTGGACATGATTACATGCAATTTCTAGATCCTAAGGAAAGACTAGAATATTGGCTATTTATAATTTGAACAACTCATATTTTGAAGAATTTTATAGCTGAAATAGGCATTATTGGTGGGAAAGTGGTCAAATATTCACTTACGACTAAAAAAGGTTAAAATATTCATTTCGCACATGCGACCAATTCAATGTCTACCTATAACAGAAAAATCCTATTCGCCAAAAAAATACTTCTTTCTGAATTTTTTTGTATTTATTGTAAACCACTTTGAAAATACATTTTAAGGAATGGTTCCATTACTGAAAGCTCTCAAAACAAATCCTTTGGAGTATCTAAATATTTCTTGGAATGGTTTATTTGAAACCAAAATTGAAGGCCCTTTGATGGCATTAATGAAACGTCCAAATATGAGAATTTTTGACATGAGCAATAATCAGTAAGTTTATTTTTGTTTTATTTCAAATAGTTAGATCAGTAACTCTAAATTTCCTAATTTGGAGGTTAGTATCAACACGTATGTAATACCACCCAGTATTTAGCGCCGTATTTGTGTCAAATGTTTTTGCGACATGTTGGTTTTTACTAAGTATTTTATTTTAGATTGAAAGGCGAGGTGTTAATTAATGTCTCAAACTGGTTATGGAAAGCTAAGAATTTAAAAATTCTAAGATTAGGAAATAATCAATTGACTTTTGATGATGCCATTGCTATATTGTGGAACTATCAAAACAGGAGAGTCAAATGCAATATACTGGACCTTGGACAGACAAATGTTAATCTTGCATTTCTAGAAGTATGTTATATGAAAGTACTATGTAGATCTTTCAAACATAATATATTAAATACTAACTGATGTGTACCCGGCCTTCCTCGGGATTATTAATTTTTTTAGGAGTTATGAAGTTGTGAATTCTTGCTTGTTGTTTGAATACCATGATTGATTTAACAGCGAAAGTAATGCCTTCTGACAACTATTACTATCTCTAAACAAAAAACGATTTGAAAATTTTATTTCATTCCAAACATTTATTTTTTCAAAAAATATCTAAATAAAAAAGTTCTTAAGTAGGTACCTACTTGTGTTTTCCATTTTGAAAATATTCTACCCAAACAAACCTTCTTTTGAATATGTAATCTGTGGCTAACCAGAGTGGTATATCTACGGGCTAGCCTCAATACAACATGACAGGTTCAATGTTTTTTCATACTAGTATTAGTTTTTCGTGTGAAAAATATTGAAATTCGTAAAGAATGCAAGGCTGATGTAAGCGTAATGAGTAAGATTAAGAAAGGGATGCTTAGATGGTTTAGGCATGTGGAGCGAAGGAACGAAGAAAGGAGTGTAAGAAGAATGTATGACGCAAATGTGAATGGAAAAAGAAGCCGGGGACGCCCGAGGAAGACATGGCACGATCAAGTGAATCAAATACTTGAGTCGGGCCATGTCAGAAGTCGGAATAACAGAAGAGAATGTATGAGACGATGTATGAATGTGAATGAAGCAAGAAGTGTATGCCAAGATCGAGTTGTTTGGCGGTCCGTCCTCTCTGCCTACCCCTGCGGAGAAACGGCGTGATGGTTAGTTAGTTAGTTTAGTTAGTTTTAAATATTGGATTTTTTACTACTCTCTAAATCTTCCCGACACTAATAAGAAGAAACTGTGCTATTTTCAGCGAAACCGGTCGTGTAATTTTTGAGAAATCGAGGACACATAGACAAACATTCATTTTTATATATAGAGATAAGTAATATTATGTTTTTGCAGATAGCAATCACTTTGTGCTTTGACATATATTAATGAAACAAAAATTTTGTTTTAAACCACTAATTTATTTACCAATCGGCTTCGCTTGGCTCAAGCTTCATCACGGAAAAATTTAAACAAAAGAAAAATACATAGAATCTGCATATATATAAGTAAAGAGGGAGGCGTAATATAAAATAGAATATTTAAACAGTGAGAAAGAGATAAACTTCCATTATAATGGGACAACATTGAACAAAAGAAAGAGACGGAGTGTCAAAGGAAAAACCTTCCATCTGAAGTAAGACTGGCTTTTTATACAAATAATAATATAGATAAATTTCTAATTAATTCAAAGATTAGGACGACCAACTCAGCCACTCGGGCATCTATAAAAACTGTTTGGTATTTTATATTGGTAATAAAACACATAATGTCAATATTAGAATCAAAGAACATCTTAGATATCAATTGTTTTTGGGTTTAATTCGTAGAACTCAATTTGTAAAAATTTAAAGTACATATATACATTCAATAATGTTATTAAGTTATACAAGTATTATAGTTTTTATTATTGTGACAGCCATTTTCAAACTGTGATTTTGCCACTTTGCAATGACTTATTCATATGATTTTATTTAACCCCACCCAATTTTAATTTTTATGGTGTTTGAAATGATTTATTAATATTTTCGGTAAATAATAATAATAATTGTTCATTTCCATAGTGCAGTTTTGTAAAGATTCACCTGAAGTGCGTCGATTTAATCAGAAAATAAATCTGATTATTATTAAAATTCTCTTCTGCGAGGTACCTACAGATTTCAAGTGTAATCCTCTTAACCCCTCCCTCCTTTGACGTTCTTTCTCTTTCTTTTTATATGTAAGCGTATCTCTTTCTCACTGTTGTACACATTGTTCTATTCAATATTATGTCTCCCTCTCTATCTATATAAATATGTGCTCCCTCTATGTATTTTTTAATTTGTTTAAATTTTAGCCAAGTTAAGCTTGAGCCAAGCGAAACTGGTTGGTAAATAAATTTCAATAAATTAGTGGTTTAAAATAAAGTGTTTGTTTAATTTAATCAGTAATATCATTTGTCGGTACAAAAATAAGAACATTCTTTGGGGCTACGTCAACAAAAAAGTTGAGTAATACTAATGTAGACAATAATGTATCCAATCATTTCCTATCCAGGAGATAAAAAATCTCAAGAACATAAAAACAAGAAAAGATGCAGTCGTAATTTTTGGACATGTTATAGGAAATTATGAGATAATAGGACCGGATGAAAAGAAACTAGCATTTGAGAGAGCTAAATTTGTAGCAGAAACCAAGAAGAAAAAGGATTTTGGGTAATATTCTTGACCGTTTGTTTAATTTGTTAGAATATAGTCTTCTAGTATACAGAAAAGCGGCAATCCCTTGGCTTATAATGTGAAAAAAAAAATAAAAACAGGTTTTTGCTTCAGTTCATTTTTGTCCAACAGACCGTTTTTTAGGGGAATTGAGTTAAGTACAGGAGTTCTCAACAAACCTTTATTTATGCGATAAAAGTAAAAAATATATATTTTTTAATCGTTCAAGAGGTTTTTTAAATGGATTTTGTCCTCTAAAATTAAATAACATTCTGAGCGTTTTTATCCAACATCTACACAATGGACAACAGAACATCTCATTTTTATATCAGCCGTTATGTATACATTTCATATTAATTTGTTCAATATCCATAGCTATAATAATCGAAGTGTGAATTCAAAATCCCCGTTACATGCGTATTAATCCAACAGACCAAACAGCCAATAGCAACGCAGCGGGGGACCACATGATTGAAGTTGGGGTTGGGATTCAAATATCATTATATTTGATTGATGATCAAATCAACGATCAGCAACATATTGAATTTTAATATTTGAATGGTCCCTGTCAATTGCCGATTCTCCGCCCATTTGAGAATGAAAATTGACATTACTTTCTATTGCATTTGCAGCGAATTTATTTTGAGATTGCAAGCCAATCTACGCAAAAAGAAAATCAAACAAGACGACTTCCAAAAGTTTGCCAAGAGCGATGGGATCATTCTTGATGAAGCCTTGGTGGGCTATTTGTGTAAACAATTTGCTAACAAGAAGAAGCAGCTGGATGTTGCAGGTATTTAATATTCAACTTTCAGCAAAAGTCTTTGATAATTAAATGTTATGATTTCAAATGTGACTCAGTAATATCAAATCAAAATTTGTGAGGAAAATTCAAAATAAAAAAGGTACATTTTTTGATATATACATTTACAGACAGTACTTACATCGCAATCAAATGTCTAATTACATATTTAAAAAAAAATTAAAGTCATTGCAATAGCAAAAGTCATATTTTTTACCCACTACACCCAGCAGAGGTGATTCAATTATATCGTTATGATTTTATGCCTGCAATACGATACATGAATTTATTTATCATTCCCTAATTTTAAATAATGAGTTATTATGTAGGTACCTTACCTACAATTTGATATTTTATTTTTATCTTGGTTTGATAATCCTAAACATTATATCATAGGTGTTTATACTTTAAAAAAGTATTTTTTATTC
>JAHDVE020011095.1:0-75718 GCA_022606495.2 Halesus radiatus
AGCTAATGATGAATATAAATAAGTCCAAAGTCATGGTGTTTGAAAGAGAGAGTACGAAAACAGTATGCAATATAGTTGTGAATGATGAATACTTGGAGCAGGTCAATGAGTTTGTGTATTTAGGAAGTATGTTTACGAGAGATGAAAAGACAGATAGGGATATTGAAAGAAGGGTGAATGCAGGAAACTCCATTAACGGAGGACTGATCGCGGTTGGCGCAAACAAAAAGTTGTCCAAGGAAGCGAAGCTAGCAGTCCACAATGGAGTGCTGATACCAACCTTGATGTATGGCAGTGAGGCATGGAACTGGCAGAGGAAGGATGAAAATAGACTGAATGCTGTAGAAATGAGATCTCTGAGACGAATGTGTGGTAAAACCATGTATGATCGAGTGAAAAATGTTGAGATTCGTAAAGAATGCAAGGCTGATGTAAAAGCGTAGTGAGCAAGATTAAGAAAGGGACGCTTAGATGGTTTGGGCATGTAGAGCGAATGAACGAAGAAAGTGTAAGGAGAATATATGACGCGAATGTGAATGGAAGAAGAGCCCGGGGACGCCCGAGGAAGACATGGCACGATCAAGTGAATCAAATACTTGACTCGGGCCATGTCAGAAGTCGGAATAACAGAAGAGAATGTATGAGGCGTTGTATGAATGTGAATGAAGCAAGAAGTGTATGCCAAGATCGAGTTGTTTGGCGGTCCGTCCTCTCTGCCTACCCCTGCGGGGAAACGGCGTGGAAAACGACGTAGGAAACGAAGCTGGTTGCTAACACAGCTGTCTTGACTGACTTTAGGTAGGCACTAACCGGTTAGCCTAGCTAAGCAATTTACGCGTGCATTTCTTCAATTTATGGATATGATTGTCTAAAAAGATGAGTTTTAAGTTTAGTTCTGAATTCTGTCGAGTCTTTGATCATTCTTAAGTCGTCAGTTCATTCCAGGATTTAGGTTCTGATACTTTGTTCTATTGAAAGAAATGAGACGAAACAATATAAGACTTTTTAAAAAATATAATTTTGAACAGTGAATTTGATTATGTTTTATTTATTTATCTAACATCTAACACACGGTTATTTCGATACATACATTTTAGAAATACTAAAAAATCGGCTTTTCTATGTAATTTATCTCCCTTGCAAAGCATTAAATAACAAAAACAGTTTTAGTATAAAGTTGTCTTATGACTTGATATAGATTCATCTCCTATCGAAAAGTACTACTAATTTCAGAAGACCGTTTGTTTAAAGTAAAAAATATGCACTTGAACAATTGTGATTTTTAAATTTACCTCTGAGCCATCTTTGTGTTCTCATTTAAAACCTTTTAACGGTCGTAGCGCCCTCAATGTTTGTCTACTATAAAATTTCACGCCGGAACGCTCCAAACTTTCTGATCTGGCCGCAAACTTCCCGCTTTCTTCGCGATTCATTTTATTTTATAAATAAATTTTTGCGTTTATCGTTATAAGCTTTATTTTAATTGCAATAAGACAGTGAAATAAAATGAACGAAAACCATACCGGCAGGGTGGGGTAGAGTATCTACCACATAGCAAATAATACATAAAGGTGTCCTAACACGCAAGGGGAAGAAATTGAGATATATGGACATATAAAGAAGATATTTTGAAAATGAAACACGAAGCCGAGAAAAACACTGATAACAAATAGGTATTACTTTTTAATTTATTTATTTGATAATACATATTTAGGTGTTTATTTTATTTCCTGTGTCTTTTTCGGTTTCATGTTTCATTTGAAATTCGTTAACATTATCTTCTTCAATGATTAAATATTACAATGAGGTTTATAAACTTCAACAAGTTGTTCAAAAAAATTGAATATTTAGTTTGATCCTTTTTATAAAAATATTTTACGAGGTGTGTTCAAAAGAAAAGGTAAATTTTGAATTTTCGCCGGCTGTGTACATTCTTTTATCGATTTTTTTTTGTTTTGTTGGTACACATATGTTTATCATATGTTAGCATTATCCGCCATTTTGGATCAGTGGTTTGTTTTTGCAACTGGAAAGGTTAGTCACGTTTTCTTCGATTTTTTATTTAGGTTCGTTTTCTGAGGCATCATCAGTCTGATTGAAGTGAAATTTTAGATTTGCTTTATTTTCTATGTCTTCATCAGCATTTCTTCAAAAAAAAGATTCTTTTTAGAAAAAAAATGTTAATAATTGTTAATCCTATGGAGGAATTTCCAAGTTTTGATCAGAACTTGATAGACGTTTTTTGGGGCATGATCAGTCCGATTAAAGTGAAATTTTAGATTTGTTTTGTTTTCTATGTCCTTATCAGCATTTCTTCAAAAAATCGATGTCAAAAACAAACCACTTATCTATAATGGCTGATAATGCTAACATATGATAAACATATGTGTACCAACATAACAAAAAAAAATCGATAAAAGAATGTACACCCTTTTCTTTTGAACAGACCTCGTATAATTTGCTAACCGTAATCAACATCACGCGAAACAAACGTGGACGGCTGTGAACTGGGCTGGCGCCAATATTGATGTCACGTGGCTTTTGCCTTCAGCCGTCGAAATGGTAAGTTAAGGCAGCTCTATTCATTCTGACGTCAGCGGTATTTGCGTTCTTTGATAACCGGTATTTTAATATCTTGGTGCATAAGGTTAATCTAGAAAAAGTTACTTACAAAAATCTTATTATAGGCGCTTCCATACGGGTCAAATTTGAATTCCTGGTAGGGCAGCAGGGGGCTCTGCTTGACTTGCCGGACTAGGGTGACCTGGGCCAGGCAGTACTGACGGGCCGGCCCCCCCGCGGGCTGCGTCCTCTCATCGCCCAGGCACTGTCCGAAGTTACCCAGCTGGAAAGGCGAGCCGTGCAGAAGGCCCGTGGGGCCTCGCCCGCTGGAGTCCCACACTACAAAACAAATTGCAAGGTTAATAGATAGGAATGACAGAAGAGACCATTATTTAATTAATACATCAGTACCCCTGCCTCAACACAACCCCCCCTAGTGAGACGGGCATAGCAAAAAGTGGTAATGATAATTTTACCATCCAAAATATCTTAGTCGTCGATTTTCATGGGATATTTTACATAAACAACAGAATAGAAAATTGATGGAAGTGTTATCTATACCAATTTGAAAATAAACTATCGCCAATATACTCGAATACCGTAAACTTGAAAATAAACTATCGCCAATATACTCGAATACCGTAAACTTGAAAATAAACTATCGCCAATATACTCGAATACCGTAAACTTGAAAATAAACTATCGCCAATATACTCGAATACAGTAAACTTGAAAATAAACTATCGCCAATATACTCGAATACCGTAAACTTGAAAATAAACTATCGCCAATATACTCGAATACCGTAAACTTGAAAATAAACTATCGCCAATATACTCGAATACCGTAAACTTGAAAATAAACTATCGCCAATATACTCGAATACAGTAAACTTGAAAATAAACTATCGCCAATATACTCGAATACCGTAAACTTGAAAATAAACTATCGCCAATATACTCGAATACCGTAAACTTGAAAATAAACTATCGCCAATATACTCGAATACCGTAAACTTGAAAATAAACTATAATACCGTAAGAGACGCTCTTCTATCTTATACCAAAAATGCAATTTAAGTGACAATATCCAATAAAAAATCACAGATTAAGAAAAAAAAATTTAAAAATATCCTGCACATTTTTTGTTACTTTTTTTATATTTAAACACATTTTCCTCTTCTTTTATATTGGTCGTTGGACCAATCGTAAATTTACTAGAAGATCTTCACCGCTCTTCATAGTAATGAGTTCTGTGAAAAAAATGGAAAGGCAAGTCTTATTTCTCTTTGTGGGGTGGTTATGTTTGTGTTGATGTTTATTGATTTTTCACATAAATTCTGAACTTTGTTGGCATTAACAATTTTATTTAGGTCCATACTGTTATACCGTAAAAAAATCATAGTTCACTATCGTCCACGTTTATTTCGCGTGATTAAGACTGCGGCAAGCAAATTATAAACACGTATAAAAGAGTCAAACTATATACTTGGTACAAAGAAACAAGTTCAGTAAAGACCAAATAACAAAACTGACTCCAATTACAAGTCATTTCCTAATAGCCATTGGTAGAATGGCACAAGCTGTGTCTACTAAAACAGCAAGTCTAGAGGGAGAATTACGGGCTTATAAAGAAATCGGAATAAATATCCCAGCCCCGCAAAATAACCTTGACATTTGTGAGGCAATTTCTGAAATCAATGAACGCAGTGAAAGAGTTAAAAATATCATCCTCTGTAATATACCCGAAAGCATTGAACAAACTGCAGCAAACAAACTAATCGATGACAAAAATACTGTCACTGCTGTAATCTCTGCCCTAGACAATACCGCAAGTCATGATATGTTACGCGTTTACCGAATTGGGAAACTAAATGATGGAAAAGCCAGGTCGCTCAAAATAGAATTCACCAATCCCACATCATCCAGAACACTACTAAGTAAACGTCATCTGCTAAAAAACAACACTAGGATGTACCCCGATGCTACGCTTTTTCAACAAAAACATCAGAAAAACTTAAGAGAAGAACTGGAAAACCGGAAGTCAAATGGCGAAAACGATATTACTATAAAATATATAAACGGGAATCCTAAAATTGTGCAAATTCCACCAAAAAACGATGCAAACTCAAGATATACTACCAGAACGCTCGGGGACTTCGTACAAAATTAGATGAACTACGATCTATCATATATTCACATCATTATGACGTATATGTGCTGACAGAAACCTGGCTCGACTCGGAAATAAAATCAACAGAACTCGGATTAAAAAACTACAAAATCTTTCGTCGTGACAAAAAATCTAAATCCAGCTCTAAAACAAGGGGAGGCGGAATACTAATTGCAATAAAGAAGAAACTAACATCAAGAAAACTCAAAACTAAAAACAACACACTGGAACAACTATTCATACAAATTGATACCACTGTAGAAAAAATAATAATCGCAACCTTGTACATACCACCACTCTCTGATGCCGAAAACTACCGAAGTCACAGTGAAGATGTAGAACATTTACTCTATAAATACCCCAACTCTAAAATTATTATTCTCGGGGATTACAACCTCCCCAACCTAAAATGGAATTCTAGTGATAGTGGTTTCATTGTAAATGAAAGTGAAAATGATCGTGCACGTGAGATTTTAGATATGACAAATTTTTAAAATCTTTTCCAGCATAACTTTATATATAACACAAACGATCGTCTACTAGATCTAGCTATATCTAACTATTCTAACTTGCAAATTGAAAAATGTAATGATCCAATCTTACCGGTTGATAATCATCACCCCCTCTTCATATTAATTTAAATGTATGTTATGTCAAATCAAAACCCGTCGAAGAAACTCTAAACTATAAAAAACCAGATTTTGATTCTATAAATTACCATCTTTCTCACGTCAACTGGTCTTTTTTGTCAGACATGAACACTGACAAGTCTTTAGAAAACTTATATTCAATAATTTCTAGCACCATCAACTCATATGTACCACTATATATTCCTAAAAACCATAAATATCCAACTTGGTTTTCATCAAATTTAATAGCCACATTACAACAAAAAAAAAAACTTCACAAAAATTCAAAGAAACTCACTCAAAAATTGACTATTCAAATTTCAGTGAATCTAGAAAAAAATGCAAAGAACTATCTAAAATCTGTTACAAATCACATATTAATTATATCGAGAACACAGCTTTAAAATCAAACAATCTCTGGAATTTTCTTAAAAAAATAAACAATGACAGTACTGACTATCCACCAGAAATGCATATGGATGATAAATACGCCAACTGTACACAAGATATTGCAAATCTTTTCTCAGATTTCTTCAAAAATGTATATGATGATGAAACACCAGAAGAAAATATACCCTCATACACTTTTAAAAAAACCACACATTTAACCAATTGCTTCATCACGGAAGAATCTGTTGAAATGAAATTATGTTCCCTAGATATAAACAAATCTGCAGGCCCGGACACCATTCCGCCAATTTTCCTTAAAAAATGCTCCTCTGTATTGTCTAAGCCACTGAGCATTCTATTTAACCATCTCCTATCGTCTGGATATTTTCCCATCTACTGGAAATCCAGCTTTATTATCCCTATATTTAAAAAAGGTGACGAGACTGACATTTCAAACTATCGGCCAATATGCATACAATCTGTATTACCCAAAATCTTTGAATCTCTGGTTCTGGATAAAATATATCCCACACTAATAGAAGTAATAAATGACCAACAACATGGCTTCATCAAAGGTAGATCAACTACAACAAATTTATTACTTTTTCAAAACTATATATTGGAGGCATTTGCAAAAAATAAACAAGTTGGCTGTATATACACTGATTTCTCGAAGGCTTTTGATAAAGTATCTCACAAAATACTGATCCGGAAACTTCATGCCCTGGGAATTGGAGGAAATATTTTAAAGTGGTTAAGTAGTTACTTATCAGATAGAACCTTGTTTGTTAAAATAAAATCTTTTATATCCAAATCGTTTTCTGCTACTAGTGGCGTACCGCAAGGTAGTCACCTTGGTCCGGTTTTATTTCTTGTCTTTATAAACGACATAATCAACGGCTTTAAAGGTGTCAAAGTTTTGCTATTCGCCGACGATATTAAATTATATAGAGAAATAACTGATTCAAACCACTGTCAAATTCTTCAGTTTAATATTGACATGCTAAATAACTGGTGCTCACAAAACAATTTATATCTAAATGTTGAAAATGTAAAACTCTAACCTTTTCCAGAAAGAAAACGTCTCTCTTTTTTGACTATTCAGTAAATCAAATTAATTTACAAAGAGTTACAGAAATGAGAGATCTCGGAATTATAATGGATGAGAAACTAAATTTCACTGCTCACATTCAACAAATTGTAAATAAAGGTATGAAAACTTTAGGATTTATATTAAGAACAATAAAAAATTTTCAATCGTTACAAGTAATAAAATTATTGTACATAGCCCTAGTTAGAAGTTTAATTGAACATAATTCCATAGTGTGGTCGCCTTTCTACAAAATAAATATTCACAATATTGAAAGAATTCAAAGAAAATTTTTGCGTTTCATAAATTTAAAAGTAAACATACCTTTAGAGCACATAAATTACCCATCGTTAATGAATATTTTAAATATTCCAACATTAGAAAACAGACGGAAAATTAACGACCTAACTTTTTTACTAAAATTGTTAAACTGTAAATTAAATTGTTCTGAAATCCTGCATTTAATAAACTTGTACATACCCAATCGAACTACAAGACAGACATTAACTTTCTACATATCTTTATCCCGTTCTAACTATAGTTTAAATTCACCAATTCAACGCTTACAGTCTTGGTAACAAATACTTAAATGATATGGATGTATTTGACAATAATCTAAACTTGGCAAATTTCAAAAGGAGGATGAGTGATTTGTTTCTGCGTGGTTTATAAATTATTGTTAACTACAACTTTTAACATTATTTACTTATTTGTTATAAATGTCAGTATTGACTTGGTGGATATTGGACCCGTTATTTTTTATTTTTTCTGTTACTGTGCATTATTAGTTTTTGGTGCAGTTACTGAAATGTGTTTTGCACCTGTGTGAATATTATAAACTAAATATGTAAAAGCCCATATAGGGCGTATATAATATAATAAAATAAAAAAAAAATATATTTGGTTTTTGTAAGAAGCCAAACTAATTAAGAAATATATTTTTTCACAAATCTGCAATCGACGATCATAAAACTCATACAGATTAAGAGATTTTACCAAAAGGTTCGTAAATTTTAGTGCGTTACAGGAGAAGTATAAAAGCTCTCCTAGCTTTCTAGTCTATCCTCTACCACCGCACAAGCAACATGTTCCGCTTGTGATGATGAGGGAAGTTTGGGAAATTTAAATATGTTCAGGTTATTTGTAACGGTTCTTGCTTAAAAAAAATCACCGAAAAAAGTTTGGGAAATAATACTCTAATTGGTATTTTTACCAGTACTTATTCACTTTACAACAAGGCATGGATATAGGCCAGGGACACCTGCCTTACTTGGGAACCATAATATTATCAAATTAATAATTATACGCGTTTTAGCACCACGTACCCGGCAAACTTTAACAAGTGATTCCTGAACTTACGTAAAAAACGTAAATGGCATTTTTGACTCCAGTGAATGTTTTCGTGGTCACTCGGCGGGGTAACCGCCCAACTTCCAACCTCCCGAAAGGAGGCTAAAAGTCTTGCAATTTTTTGAAGGTTATGTCTCAATGTTATGAAGTAAAAATTTTAGTACAATACATTGGTAATATCGCGAGTATTCAGCAAAAAGTGGCCAATTAAATGACCTTGTTTTTTTAAATATTGAGATGGAGGATGTTTATTACATGGACGCAGGCTCATAGTTTCGCAAGTTAGGATATTTTGTAATTAAAGTTTTTTTCTTTATATATTAAAAAAAATATTCCGACTTATGAAGCTGTCAGTTTGTATCCATACAAAGGACCTCTGTGCCTTTTTAGTCTGCCAATGGACAGATAACTTGTTTTTAGTCTGCCAACGGACAGAGAACTTGTTTTTAGTCTACCAACGGACAGAGAACTTGTTTTTAGTCTGCCAACGGACAAAGAACTTGTTTTTAGTCTGCCAACGGACAGAAAACTTGTTTTTAGTCTGCCAACGGACAGAGAACTTGTTTTTAGTCGGCCAACGGACAGAGAACTTGTTTTTAGTCTGCCAACGGACAGAGAACTTGTTTTTAGTCTGCCAACGGACAGAGAACTTGTTTTTAGTCTACCAACGGACAGAGAACTTGTATTGAGTCTGCCAACGGACAGAGAACTTGTTTTGAGTCTGCCAACGGACAGAGAACTTGTTTTTAGTCTGCCAACGGACAGAGAACTTGTTTTTAGTCTGCCAACGGACAGAGAACTTGACTTGGCCACTTTACGTTGTGTGCTCACGACATATAATTGTTATAGTAGGTTTAAAAAAAGTTAAATACTACATTTAAAATGTCACATTTCATAACTAATAAAAATTCACAAAAACAAAATTACTTGCCTGCTGATTGTTTTGAATGTTTTGTGCTGAAAAAAAAAATACCAAAATGCCGTCTACATTGTTTACTCCAAATAAACTAGAAAATGTTTTGTGCTGAAAAAAAAATACCAAAATTCCGTCTACATTGTTTACTCCAAATAAACTAGAAAATGTTTTGTGTTGAAAAAAAAAAAAACAAAATGCCGTCTACATTGTTTACTCCAAATAAACTAGAAAATGTTTTGTGCTGAAAAAAAATATACCAAAATGCCGTCTACATTGTTTACTCCAAATAAACTAGAAAATCACTGGTTTAAATTTGTCGGTACGTCCTGACACACCCTGTATAAAATATAAATCTAATTATTATTAATTAGTGGAATTTGTAATTAATACTCACAAATCTTAAATATTGTGAAGAAACATGGGAATTTATGCACGTTAATACGTTGTTAGTAGTCAACTGATCAGTATCGCTCAGTTGCCGACGGAAGTTGTTTTTTCTTATGATGGAGCAGTTACCGCATGGCCGTGAAATACTGACAACTCTTAAGAGGAACGGCTGCGCTGCTTGCTTCATACACAACATTTTGGATTTGAGGCCAAAATACTCACCTAAAGCTAATGAATTTATTTTTCATCAAAAAGTATGGTAAATGTCTAATACGGATAAGTAATTTATTTATTTTTGTTTTACATTATGAAATATTTGCCATTAAAGGAATTGTTTTTTCGCGATTTTAGAGGCACCTTTAATAATTATTTGGGGGCTAACTAACTAACGGTGATTGATAATAATGAAATAATTTATTAATATTTTTTAAATATTATAATAAGCATTATGGTGGACTTTAAATTAAATTTAAAATAACCAATTTACGTTGGAATACAAATTTTCTGTACGTAATTTAAAATATCTATCCGAAAACAGCTTTTTTTTTTAAATGTTCAGTTTTTGTTTATTTATTTAAGTAATTATATTTACATACCAAATATGATAATTAAAAAAAATACAGTAAATTCGCAAAATAATTTTGTAAGTTGCCTCTAAAATGTGATTTTTTTTAATGGCCTATATACTTCATAATTTAAAACAAAAATGCATAAAATACTTCTCATACGTACTATCTAAACCCTTAATAATAAAAAATAAAAAATTATTTTGGATGATATATTCCATCGTTATAGCCGTTCCTCTTAAGAGGAACGGCTGTGCGGCCTGTTTCATACATAACTTAATTTTGGATTCGAGGCCTAAATACCCACCCAAAGTGAATGATTTAAAAAAAAAATTAAAGGTTAAGTAAATATCTAGTACGGATAAGTAATATTTTTGTTGTTATGAAATATAGGACATTAAAGTAATCAATTTTTGATGATTTTAAAGACAACTTTGATAATTATTTGCGGGTTTATACAATTTTTTTTTTTAAATCCACGTATTTGCTATGTAAAAACGACTCCATGAATAAATAAAAAAAGCAAGTCGTTTAAAAAAAACGTTTTACATTATTTATTTTTTTTAATCATCGTTAGCCACCAAATAATTGCTAAAGTTGCCTCTGAAATCGCGAAATTGTAAGATAATTATTTTTTTAAATACTTCGATTACGTACTAGATATTTGCTATACCTTATTGAGGTTAGCCCATAGATATACCACTCTGGTTAGCTACAGATTACATATTCAAAAGAAGAAGGTTTGTTTGAGCAGAATATTTTCTAAACTACTTAAGAGCTTTATTATTTAGATACATTTTGAAAAAAATAAATGTTTGGAATGAAATAAAATTTTCAAATTAATGTTTCTTTGTTTCATTGTTTAAAGGTAGTAATAGTCGTCACAAGGCATTATTTTCTCTGTATAATAAATTATGGCTCCCAAACGACAAGCAAGAAGTCACAACTTCATAACTTTATCGAAAAAAAAATCCCAAGCAAGGTCGGGTACATTTCAGCTAGTTCATTATAGTATCTGCGCTATTTTAACATAATTATTTTCTAAAGTATAACTTCACCGAATTGCCAGCTTTAAATAATGTGTTTTGTACTCTGACTTATTTAATAATAAAAATAAAAGTCACGAAACTGAAAATAAAACATCATTGTTTTCTCTCCTATAGAGTTTGTCTATATAAAATCACCTTCATATTACATACAACAACAAGGAACTCCAGTCTAATTATTTAAAAAAACAAATTTGTATCAATAGTGACGTTCAAACATAAATACTAGAATATTACTTTTTTTTCTGTTCTCATAGTTTCAATTTTTCAAAGCCCGCCAAAACGCTCCAAATCTATTGCCGGTAGATTTGGTAAGTTTTGAGGTTAGAATGTCAAATGTCAAAACAAGTATGAGCTTTACCGTATATAATTTTATATTCTATTCATGGTAAACATAAGTAATAAAATTATTTGCCTTTTTAACTCAAAGAATAATAATAGTATTGACAATTAACTTTTTTAATTTTTTTTTTTATTAATATAAGAATTACATATATAACATTTAATAGTACAGATATAATAGCTAATTACAAAATAGTATAAATTTATTTCACAAAAAATGCCCAACTCAATAGAGAAAGATTTCTCGTGTTTGATTTGCGGATCACTGCCAGCTAGCGACAGTAGTGAATAAATAAAGTACATCAAGAATATGTTATTGAAAGACTAAAAGTACGTGATACTAGAAATGCAACAATAAGGCGCATACAAGATATTAAGATAGTACATTCATATTTCGAAAGACCTGATCGAATATTTCTAGAGGATATGTTGCTTTTTTTTAAATTTACATACATTATTTACAATTAAGAGTTTTATAAAAATTAAGAAAAAATTAAAACTTGTAATTACTGTTGGACTTATCTAATACTTTTTTGATTTGTGATTTGAAAGAATTATAGTTTATCATAATATCCGTATTGATAATTGGTTTGATCATGAATACTCTAATTTCTTTCATTAATAATAGTATTTTATATTGAACAACATTATAGAGCTTAGTCACCCAAATAAAGTTATAATTTTGCCAAAACTAAAAAAATGTATATTTAAAATACAAAACAAAATCTCTAAATAATTTTTTTCATACTAATCCAAAGTTTTATTGGACAGTTCTCCCATATGACTGAATCTTCGAATAGCAATACACCATATTTTTCCGACAAATTCAATTCTCGGTACTAATCTGTAATTTTAGCAGTAGTACTTCTGCACAAAGGAACTACTTATACAATATCTATACTTATTTTTGCGATTTTGGATCCAAAGTTAGTTAGATGAGTGTATGTTTAAACGACAAAGGACGTGCTAAATCAGACTACCAAAAAAGAACGAAGCCAATACTCAAAACAGTTTATTATACAGAGGGATGCAATATTATAATGCGCAGCCGGAAACCATCAAAATTGCACCAATTAAACAATTCAAAATGTATTGTAAGAACCACATTAAGTTAAGCAAGTTAAAATTCAATAGTATGTCAATTATAATTAGTCATATGTAAACTTAAGTGTAAAAATAATTCAAATAAAATGACGATAAAAAGCAAAACAAATAATATGAGGACACATTATACATTTAAGTAGGTATAGCAGAAGGGTATCTTCATAACCTTGCGGGGAAACAGGGTAACGGTTAGTTAGTCAGCCAAGAGTACAAAAAGAATAAATATTTATAATTTAATATGCAAAAAAATTGCATTACGTAAATAACCGATTATACTTGACTTTACCTTCAGTGGCATGATTAGAATTATTTTTAATTGCCATTCATTAGTATGATAATAGTGATGCGAACAATAATAAAGACATACCTGTACAGTATAGTAAATAAAACAAACACTTTGCTTTAAACCACAATTTTATTTAAATTTCATGATCGAACGATTTCGTTAATCCCAAGCTTAGTCATGGTAAAATTTAAAACTCATCAAAATACATAGAGTGAGCATATAATATATACAGGTGAGACATAATACAAAATGTAATACGAGGGAGACAAAATATAAAAAAAAAAATAAACAATGGAACAGTGAGACAGATATGTTTACATATAAACGAATGGGACAACATATAAAAACGAAAGAGACAGAACGTCAAAGGAGAGAGGGATTAAGAGGAAGTGGGAAATTTTGAATTAACTGGAAATATATCTAAAATGGGACCGCAGGACAAGGTACGTTGATTATTAAGAATTTTGCTAGCAATTTTTCTTTATTTCTAAATTACCTAAGTCAACGACAAAACCATTTTTGTGTAGAATATTAGCGCCAGTGCTATGATTATAGGTACCTGTGATCTTTTCAGTTAGACGGTTGGCGAATTCCGACAAACCGTGGCCATTTAAACACATAAGAAGTTCTTTGATTCTAATATTGACATGACGTGCTGTCTTACTGGCTGTCTAAAGGGGAACGGCTGCGGTGCCTGTTTCATACAAAACTGAATTTTGGATTGGAGGCCAAAATACCCATCCAAACTGAATGATATATTTTTTACATTAATGGGATAGTAAATATGTAGTACGGATGAGAAGTATTTTATTTATTTTTGTTTTAATTTTTTAAGTATGTGCCATGAAATTTTTTTTTTCATAATTATAGAGGCAGCTTTTACGGGATTATGGTAATTTTAAAAAAATATATCACATTTGCTATGTAAGTATGATTACATAAATAAAAATATAAAACAATTAATGTATCTTTCCTTCATTGTTTAGAGATAGTAATAGTCGTCACACGGCATTACTTAATAATCAACGTAATTTGTCCTGCGGTCCTACATAAGATACATATTACCCGTTAACCTAAAATTTCCCATTTCCCTTTAATCCCTCACTCCTTTCACGTTCTGTCTTCTTCATTTTTATATGTTGTCCCATCTATCATGTGTATGCATACCTCTGTCTCACTTCCATTATTTCATTTTATATTGTGTCTCCTTCTTATTTTGAATGCCCCTATACTCGGTATTTGCGCATTTCAAGTGAAACAACACAAAACTGCGCTATATAAATGCTTTCTTATTATTATTATTATGTACGGCCTCCATGGTCGAGGGGTAAGGCTCTCGACTACGAATCCGAAGGTCGCGGGTTCAAATCCCGGCGTGCGCAAGTAAATTTTATTTAATTAATTTGTGTTGTTTCACAATTAATTCATTTTAAAAATAATATATAGTATATTTGCGCACGTTCCAGAGTGGAAGATACTCTCAGTATCGCTCTGGTGAAAAGACCACCATTCAGAATTTAAAAGTTGCTTGAAATGGCTTTTAGCCGTGTTTGGTGACCAGATCTGAATAGCCAGGTATTTCCCTATTTCCCTACCTTCCTCTTCCCCTTCTCCTTCCCCTCCCAATACCTTCTGCCTCACAACATTCCCCAATTGGGAATGCAATAGTCTCACTGGCTCCAGGCGGTAGGGAGCAGTTGGGACTCTTGTGCGGTATTCATATAAAAAAAAATGTATACTCACTCCATGTCTTTTTGGTGAGTTTTAAAATGTAGCTTGACGATCCTTCGGATAAGCAAAACCGGTTGGTGATGAATTTAAAATAAATTGGTGGTTCAAAATTAAGTGTTTGTTTTATTTATTGAAGTATGTCAAACCACAGAGTAATTGAGATCTATGAAAATATGACGTAATGCATAATTACCGCTGGACATAACCTGCCTCACTAGGCGAACCTGTATTAAGATAAAAAAATAAGCAAATAATTTCGTAAATTTTGTCTATCTTTACATAAAATATAGCATATAAGTTCCTATGCATGTGTGTATCATATTATACTTATCTATATTTAATTCTGAAGATTACACCCATAAGAAAAGCTGTGATTGTGTGAAATATAAATGTTTTTTGTTGTCATTTAAATAATTATTTCTCGCATTTTCTCAGTTCTATATAAGTTCATAGACTTGAATGACTTCATTATTTGAGATCTCCTATTCCCTTATAGACTTTACATAAAAATACAAACATTTGCTTAATTTCAATGCACATAATCTCCTTAGGGTGAATTGCCTTATACAAAAAAAAAAATATATATATTTTCTAGAAGGCACTGCACAGATAATACCTGGAGGTTTGATCGATACCGATTGGAAAGAAAGCCATTGCCGTCAATTTACATAAAATCTTTGGACTTCTTATTTGTTCAAGGAAGAATTTCGGAACTAAAAAATGTCTGTTTAATTTCAAAAGACGTAAGTAAGGAAAAACTGGCTTACTTCAGGAACACAGACACGCCAATAATACATTTCCGTCGGTTTAACTCTACGGTGATTCACAAATTAAATAAAAAAATAACTACATATTTTTTGTAACATTTTTTTATGTTTCAGGTTTGACGCACATAAACACATAATTACGTCAATTTTACCTCCAATGTAAGTTGGTACCATGAATCGCAGTTTACAGATTTTTTTAAAGAAACATATTTCATCGAGATAAATACTAATTACAATATATTACATTAAATCAGTTCTTTGAATAGTTTTGGGGATATTATGTCATGTTGCGCTTCCTCCTCCTTTAGCCAACGTTTTCAACAGCGTTACAATGTCCGTCATCAGGACAGATGTGTAGATTGTGGTGTAGTGTGTATTTATGTATATATAAGTGATACCGTGTTGCGTTTTTAGCGAATGGTCTGAATCCAAATTAACTCCATGTTTGAAGACATCCAAGGAGTTATTGCTTCTAGACATTTAACTACGCGGTTTTTGGATACTGTTGATTTCGTTTGGAGTGCAGTAGAAATAGAATTGCTGACCATCAGCGTAGCAGTGAGACAAGAGACCAATTACTCGATTATTTGGGCGACTTCATTTGTAAATAGAATGAAGACAAGTGGGACCAAAACGGATCCCTGGGGTACCCCTAAGGTAAGTGTTGCGAGGTTAGATAGTTTATTGCCTACCTTTATGGCTTGATGGGTCTGATGCCAGCCCACCTTTGATGTCGGAAACCAAACGAAATGTTTCTTCCAATCTCTTAATGAGGAAGTCGTGATGAATCGTGTCAAAGGCTGCACTCATATCCAGGAGTGAGATAAGTGCTGACTTACCAATAAAATTTAACAATATAATACAAGTCAATGGCTTTCACGTTATTATAAATCAATTAAGAAAACATTGCAAAACCGATTCTAAATGTAAGTACCTCACAATATCATTTTAGGCAACAAAAATTTTGAAATTGGGTGGGGTTAAAAAAAACCATCATATAAATAAGTCGTCTCAACGTTGCCTAACCACTGTTTGAAAATGGCCTTGAACGCCGAAACAGCTCAACAGGTTACTCCACCGTATCCTCAAAGATGACAAAGGCTTTGAGGGAAAATATTTCTCTTAGGGCTTTCTGTGTGGAGTTACTGTAAAGAAAGGAGGTGGAATACTTTTTTTTCCAGGAGCGACTAGTTAATAAAAAAAATTGGGGCGATTGACTGATATCGCTTGTGAATGTATCACGAGATAACAATAAAAACCCAATTATAACTCCAATATGGAGGATTATGTATTTTGAAAACAGATATTTTATACATATAATAATAACAAAAACAAAAAATGGAATAAACCACAATAACATAATTAAGTTTACGATAATAATATACATAAACGTTTAGAATATATTAAAATTTTCTGAACTTAGCACGAAAAGCTTGCCTGCCCACATTAAACCCGCGCTCTACAACGATAATACCATAGGTAATTTCTGTAACTAAATATAGGGATATAGGGATTGCCTATCATAATAATAATAATAATTGGATTACTTCTATAGCGCCGTTTTCGTGGGAAAATCACCTTAAGGGCGCCACACAATTAATTAAATAACATATCACTTGAAGTACAACCAATACCTTACAGCTAAACTTTATTACTAATGGCTTATAAGTAAGATTTGTAACTATCGAATAACAAATAAGACTTATAGCTAGGGATTGACTACTGAGACTTATAATTAGTGACTTACAGGTAGTGACTTACCAACTAAAAGTTATAGCTAGTGACTTACAATTTTGACTTAAGTAGGTATAACTAGAATGTAAACCCAACACATATATAAACCTAGTACCTATTTAAAATTAGTACACATCTATGACCAAGTGCATATTTTGAATACAATACTGCAAAATGACTTACAACTATGGCTTAAAACTAGAGTCTTACAACTAACATACCTATTTATAAAATTATAAATACCTGTTATGATTATTGCGCGCGCTGTCAGTGGTAAAGCATACAAAAGTAGAAGTGTAATAATTTTTACTGAAATTAAACAAGGTAATCTGGGCGGTAGAAGGTAAATAGGTATATAAGTAATTCTCTTGGACTGAGTACTCGAAAACACCATTACACCAATGCGGTCATTATTCTGGAAAAGATAATTTGAAAAGATGAGTCATGGTTGAAATGTGATGAATTGTCACATTTCAACCGATCATATTTTTGATAAAGATACAGGAGTTCAAATTCTTCACCGTAATAATAAAGACAAAAAATTAGACAATTTAGAAGCATTGGAAATTAGAAAATCGCTAAAAAATAATTCTAGTATATTGAATAACCAAGTAAATTTATCTCATAATCCTCTTTTAGTAATTTTTACAGTGAATTGCTTTGTTCTTCGAACAAAACCCCTAATTACCCCCCCCCCCCTTTGGTCGTCTCTCACTTCAACATTTAAATATTCATGTATCATGATTTTATATCGTAGTTTAGATTAATATATTCCTGACGGGGGAAGAGTACTTCCGAAACCGTTCGAGATTATTATAATAAATTAAAGTGGTTCAAATTAAATTTTATATTTTTATATTATTATTATTATGACAAGTCACAAAGTTAACGCTTTTAATGAATATGTAATTATGTGTTCGGTTTTTAGAACTTCTTGTTGAAATTGTTCATTCGGTTTACTAAAAATTGAAAAATAAATTTACAATTAATTGCATCAGTACAACTACACACGCACTGGCCATCCTTGATTTATACAAATGTATTTTAATAATATTTTCACTGGAGTTCCTAGTTATAAATGGTTTATGTGGGAAAAAACCATATTTAATCGAATAAAAATAAAAATAATAGTACGAAAACTAAAACCTAAATTCAATGATAGGCAATTTAATGACAGATGCAATTTAATGATAAATTAAATTAAACGCAATATAATGACAGATGCAATGCAATGATATGCAATATAATGATAGATTCAATACAATGATATGCAATTTAATGGCAGATGCAATGCATTAATAAATTAATGAAATGCAACATAATGACAGATCTGATGCAATGCAATCATAAATTAAATGAAGTGCAATATAATGACAGATGCAATGCAATGATGAATCCAATGATATGCAATATAATGATAGATGCAATGTATTGATAAATGCAATAATATGCAATATATTGATAAATGCAATAATATGCAATATATTGACAGATGCAAAGCAATAAATGCAAACAGTGATGTTAATAAATGGCTCACCAAATGGCAAACAAATCACACTATTAAAATTAAAATACTAGTATAAAAACTAAAAACATTGGTACAAAAGCTAAAAATGATAAATGCAAACAGTGGTGTTAACTAATGGTTCACCAAATGGCAAACAAAATATGCTATTAATTTTAAGATAATACTATAAAAACATTGGTACAAAAACTGAAAATGATAAATGCAAACAGTGGTGTTAATTAATGGTTCACCAAACGGAAAACAAATAACACGATTAAAACAAAAATTCAATATTGTTATTAAATAATATATTAAAATAAGCGATAAAAATGACGGGACGGATTGGGGTAGTTAGACCATGAGGTCTTGGGTTCCAGTCCCAGCTGCTACCGTTATCTCTTTACTTTCTGTGTCTTTTTGGTTTCATTTTTAATTTGGAGAGTTGTTATTATGATCTTCAGTAAAACATGTTAAACAAACATCAATCATATTTAATCAGCGCATAATTCATTGGTTAAGTTATTAGCTCATAAAAGTTTATACGAACAAAGGCATAATATTCCATACTTTTATCAGTCTCAAAATTCTTTCAGTTAGAGCAGTTCTGTGGTAAAAAATTATATTTCAGCACATTAATAACTCTATATATAATACAAATAGACTAGAGCACACTTACAATACTCGTCTCAATTTTAATGATGGATTAATGGTTCCTAAACATTCAAACAAATGTGGACAAAGAATTTTAGATCACACGATTCCTAGCTGTTTAAATATGTTACCCGGTTAAATATTTTTTTTTTATTAAAACTAAACAGTTAATAAATATATTGAAAACTTGGCTGGCTGAGAGAAACTGTTTGTATTAGATAATAAGGAAATATTATTTTATACAAATGTAATTTTTTTTTTAAATAATTAAAAACAGATTGCAATTAGGTTTATAAGCTTCAATAAGTTATTACACAACTGAATTTATTATATGACTTTGGAGTGCTCTGCAGGTGCAGGTAAGTATGTTTCTGTATCTGTTGGTACATAATGAGATAAACTTACCAAGTGATATTTGTACAGCGTCCTTGAGGTGATTTTTCATAAAAATGGCACTGAACAAATTATCCAATTATGATCATGTCGCATTCCCGCTCCTAAAGTGCCGCGCGCCACACTTGATATTTGATGTGTTACATGTTCACTACGTAACTCGTACGTGAATACATAAACATGATTTGAGACGTTTATATGCATACTATGGTAGATGATGTGTACCCGACCTTGCTCGGGATTTGGAATAAAGTGAATTCTTGCTTGTCGTTAGGGTGCCATAATTGATTTAACAGCGAAAGTAACTATCCCCAAATAAAGAAACATTCATTTGAATATTTTCATTCCAGACGTTTATTTTTTCAATATGTATGTAAATCATAAAGTTCTTAAGTAGGTACCTACTCGTGTTTTTCATTTTAAAAATATTCTAACCAAAAAACCTTCTTCTTTCGAATATGCAATCTGTGGCTAACCAGAGTGGTAGTGGCCTATGGGCTAACCTAAATAAAACATGGCGGGTTCAATGTTTTTCATACTAATTTTAAAACGTTATAGCAACAGTTTTACATATTGGATTTCATTCTACTCTTTCTAAACCTTCCCGGCACTAATAAAAACAAACTGTGCTATTTTTAGCGAAACTGGTAAAGTAATTTTCGAGATCATCCAGGACAAACAAACAAACTCACATTGATTTTTATATATATATATATATACTCGTAGATAGCAATTAGAAATACTAAATAATAATATTTTCTAGTGTTTACTATTTATCTATCTAACTAACTAACCATCACGCCGTTCCTCCGCAGGGGTAGGCAGAGGGACGGACCGCCAAACTTGATCTTGGCATAAACTTCTTGCTTCATTCACATTCATCCAACGTCTCACACATTCTCTTCTCTTATTCCGTCTTCTGACATGGCCCGACTCAAGCATGTCTTCCTAGGGCGTCCCCGGATTCTTCTTCCATTCACATTCGCGTCATATATTATCCTTCACTATTTTATTCGTTCATTCACTCTACATGCCCAAACCATCCACCCGTTCCATTCTTAATCTTACTCATTGCGCTTACATCAGCCTTGCATTCTTTACGAATCTCAACATTTTCTCACGATCGTACATGGTTTTACCATGCATTCGCCTTAGAGATCTCAGTTCTACACCATTCAGTCTACTTTCATCCTTCCTCTGCCAGTTGCATGTCTCGCTGCCATACATCAGGGTTGGTATCAGCATTCCATTGTGGACTGCTAGCTTAGCTTCTGTTCGTTGTTCGCTGCAGAAAGCAAACAACGAAAAAGTGCGCCTCAAAATGAGTAAATTTAAATTAAATCTTAACTTCGGGCAGTTTAGAAGCTGGGGTGTGGAGCATGTACAAATAAAGGAGTTCCAAGTAATTTAAAAATAGAGACCAAGATTACTCCAATAGTAATGGAACTTACAAGTTAAACGTAAACCAAAAATATTATAACTACTTTTACTTACTTTCAACAGCCCACAGCGTCATATTCCTCAGGTTGGCGTACATTTCCTGGATTTCCTTCTCACAGGTGGAAGAAACATTGCCCTGCAAGTCAGGCAGGCTCCAGGTCACATTGAGGAAGCCCTCCACATCGCTGAAGACACTTGTTAAAAACACTAAACTCAACAGAATCCGAACAACTTTAAAGTTCCTCATTTTCAACATTTTCACTGAAACTTTTTGGATTGTTTTTTCTTTTTCATTAAAATCTTGTCAATTTTCAAAACATTGTCATTAACGGACTTTTTTAATGATTAAATCTCTTCACTTGTTTTGACCTCACTCATGATTTTTAGAAAACATGAATCAACTTTATTATAAATTTAAAATACAATATTATGAAAACGATTTTCTAAATATGAATACTTAAAAAACGCTAGATAATTATTATTACACATGACAATTATTTCGCCTTACGAAGATATTATTAAACTGTCTGATTCCTAAACTGTTATTTTTTAAAACTATATTAATAAAAAAATAAAAAAAGATTGGAGTTCTACAAATTAAACTTCAACACATTCAATGAATACATCTGCTTCAGAAAACGAATATTCATATATTTTTTTAATCAATGAAAATGGTTTGTGTTAACCGTTTCATTTTTTGTCGACTGCCTTCCGAAGAGCCCTTTCTTCGCAGGGCAATAGTACAATTAGGTTCGGCAGCGCTTAATACAAAGCAGCTTTTAATTTAATTTATAATTTCTCCAAAAGATTGGTACTCACTTTGTGGGTCATTATTAATAAATGAATTAAACACTACTTTGTGATGTATATGTTTGTATTCTGTATATTCCTGATGAGGAAAACATCGCTTTTGAAACATGTTGATATGTATATATTAATAAAGTGGTGATTACAAAGTAATTTTTAATTAATTTAGTTTAATAATTAAGCGAGCCATATTATTTTAAAAACTATTTTTTACGAACATCATAAATTCGAAATTATAAAATTTAATGCAGATTTTTTTTTATATTACATGTTCATTTCAAACAATTTACAATTTGTTTACGTAAATATATCATGCACGCTGCACAGCGGACACTTGTGTACCAACGATACTCTAAATACTTCTAAATTTCATACGGTCACTTTCGTCGATAGTAAACTATTGAAATCACAGTTCAGGGTTAGTTTTTCTTGAGAGTGAAAGAAGTTATTAACATTAAAAAATTGTTCCGGGATTTGTATAATAAAAAAATGAATAATTTGACCATGTTACAGGTTACATTTACAGGTTTGGTGGGGGGCGGTGGTGGCCTTAGGTGCAATATTGGAGAACTGAAGGATAGCAGGGGGCGGCGACGGAAATAAAAAAAGCATCGTAAAAAATTGTTCAACTAACATAGTCCACACAATAAAATTCTAAATAAATTTGTAACGGTTGAAATTTTTTTTACATAAGAATTTTTTCTAGAAATTATAATACTAAAGTTAGGGGGACCTGAGGTGTTTCAGTAATAATAATAATAATAATTCTGATTTTGCTAAAATTGTCTAAAACCCAAAAGGGTATTATAAAGACTATCCTTAAAGCCTCCATAAGTACCTAACATCCAAAATATCTATGCTAAGAATGTTTTAATCAAACATTTCGAAAAATCAAAAAAAAAATAAAACAATCCTAATTTTTATATTATGAAAATACCCAAATTCAAAACTGGGTTTCGACGAAGGAACTATAAATATCTCTCCACTAAGATCTATAATTCACTTCCACCAGCAGTAAAAAAAAACGGAATGTGTAAATGATTTCAAAAACCAAATCAAAACCTGACTCAAAGAAATGAAAGAAGAGGAGTTATTCAGCATCTTGAAAAGAACATCGCAGGAGCTTAAAAACCCAGTCCACCTCAGCACAGGTGAAGAAGATTATGAAAAACATTCTGATTTATCTTATTAGTCTTGTAATTTGTTATTATGTAAATAGAAAAAAAAGTGTATTGAAACAAAAATAAAATATATATATGTATGGAACATTTGAAAAAAGAACTGCATTTAAGTTATCCATTTAGTAACACCCGTAACATTTGAAAAAAGAACTGCGTTTAAGTTATCCGTTTAATAACCGGTAACGTTTAAAAAAGAACGGCATTTAAGTTATCCGTTTAGTAACCCGTAACATTCGAAAAAAGAATTGCATTTAAGTTATCCGTTTAGTAACCCGTATGATTTGAAAAAATAACTCCATTTAAGTTATCCATTTAGTAACCAGTAACATCGAAAAAAAACCTACGATTTACCTATATCAGTTTAGCTCATATAAGTATCTATATTTTTTCGCGGTTAACGTGAGTGAGTGATTCGCGTTTGTCTACTAGACACTGGAGACCTTGCACTGAGAACAACCGTTTTATAGGGTGCGCACTCTTTCACATTATTTCCCATGATCTTGATTCGCCGTTGCATCAATGTCGGCCGATTGTTATCACGCTAATGCCGATTGCCGATCGCCGATTGACCAAGCGACTCATAGGAAATATTTCCTACAGCAATACTAATTTTTTATGTTTACGTAAATGTTCTATGTAAATGCGATTTGCAAATTGCAGCGAATCAATGAGCAGATTTTTTTCCCACGTTCCGTCTACATTCGCGTTTATCATTTGCTAGAAATATATTATTTCGCCAGAAAAGTACAAAAGAGAAGAATCTATTCGTTATTAGAGAATGAATTAATAATCAAGATAACCCAAATGTGTTAAAAAAAACTTATACTCATAAAGAGGGCAACAAAAACATTTTATTAAAAAATGTCTTAAATGTACATATATAGGTACATCCTTTTCCCTTTGTCCTACTCGGGTCAATGAACGGTACTTTAGGAAAGGATGTGATTTTACATAATATTCTAAGAGTTTTTACTTTTAAATTTTCAACCCTTTGAAAGGAAGATAATTATATAGAAAGGCGATTATAAATCTGAAATATTATCTATCGAAAAAACGTTGTAATAAATTTAGTCAAATACAAAATCAAATTCATATTCACATGAAGGAAATCTAAACAAGCTAGATTTTATATTTTCATATGAAGCGGTAACTTGGTGATGTGACATTATAATTTATAAAATACAACAATAAATTTGTTTTACATCACTTTTATTTGTACTTTAGCCGACCGGGTTTTGTAGAAACAGACCACACATTCGATAAAAATACAGGCACTAGTTTACTGCATAAACATGTAATCGGCATTCGACTGGATAACTAAGAAGCATTAGAAATAATGAAAGCCTAAAACACAAATAGTAGACTCATAAATAATCAAATAAATTTAAATAAAAGTCCCATCTTTAAATTATTCCCAATAAACAAAGTACACACCCTTCCCGGTCAGCAGGTACCTGCTGATCACCCACCCTTGGCCCTTCACTAGCCTGTTTGTATCAATCCATAACACATGTGCATCTTAGTTCATAGTTTAGTTGTATACTGCCCTGAAGAAGCTACGGTAGTAGCGAAACCCTATATAAATAAATATAAATAAAAGTGATGTAAAACAAAGTTATTGTTTTATTTTATAAAAGCTAGATTTTATTCAAAACAAAGCTATTGGATGTATACCAAGGCAAGGCAAGAATCAGTCAAATGAGAGAGAGAGCTTAATAGGATTCCATTAAAAAACAGACTTCTATAGGATTTGTTAATTTTCATACGTAAAATTCTGAACAACCAAATGCCAAAATATTTTATTGATGAAGTTGTTTTTAGTAAAAATGTACATAATTATGAAAGCAGGAATGTAAATAGAATTAGATTACCACATATGAGAAAAACAGGATCACAGAACTGCTTAATGTATGGAGGACTGGAAGTGCATGATGAGATGCCTGAAACTCTGAAGAATGAATGTATTTAAAAATAATTGTTAATGTCTTACTGTGAAACTATAATTATATAAACAATGCAATGTAACCATGTACGTATTACTTTATGTACATAAAATGTATTATGAAGTAACTCAATAAATAATAAAAATTAAAAAAATAAATTATAATAATAAGTACGATGTGTTGCTTTGTTTCTTTAAAACGAACTGTTAAACACGAATATGTGAAAACATTTGAATGTGAAGAACACATTTCAAATTGAGATATGATATTATCTAACTATATTGTTACATTTAAAGATGCTCATGTATTATTATACAAAAAAAATTGTTTAACTGTTTTTCGCACGTTACGTGCGAAATGTCATAATATGTGGGGAACGCTGCAGTAATAATAATTATTCATTTTCCTACTGTGGGCGCCAGGTTCCTCGACCGGCCCAAGTTTGTAATGCTTGGACTTTGGGCGGATTGAGGTGGGCCGAGAAGTTCTTCGGTCACTGTTGCTTATTAGATTAAAAACGTTAATGTTTAACACTGGGATTATATTTGTGACTAATAATACAATGGTCTAGCAAAACTTGATTACTGAGACTTTGCTGATAAAAGAATAAAGGATTATTCAGTTACCATTATTTATAACATTGTTATTTGAAAAACAGTAACACTCAATGGTTTCTAATATAAAGGAGCAATCACGTTCTGTATTGAACTAAAAATAGGTAAATATAATGAATAAAATTAAAATATGAAAAATACTAATAATCAAATGTTACGAATTCAATAAATCGAAGATACTGCCCGCCTTGACAACCTTGCGTTGTCAACTAATTGTTAGAATAATATAGGTAATAGTTAGAAAAATACATAAATTATTAATATCAGTTCACTAGCAGATTTGGTAAATGTTCCAAAAAATTGGTAAAATTGTTAATTGTTTGTACACTTCTGTCCAAAATATATTTTTTTTCTTGATAGACTTTTATTTGAATATTGTTCCCTGGATTTTTTAAATTCGAAAATTTGATCACTGATATTGTCGAGTGGCAGTGGAACAATTTTGCCAATGTCCGTGCGATTAGTGATTTTGAAGTCTTCAAAGTTGCTACCCGAATCCGACTTTCGACTTCGGGATACAGATGCGTGATCCGACCCAATGCTCACTGAGTTGGCGGCAAGTTGTCTTCACGGAGCAGGACGAGAGTGCCCACCTGGAGTTACTCAGGGTTGTCCACCTCCCCCTTTGAGGGAGTGGAAACTAATCCCTTTCCCTGCATTTATGCCTATCACTTTTGTCGGAACGGACACCGGCCGGACCCTTGTGCACTTCCCAAATGGGCACGCATTGCTGGCTACTGTTCTCCCCGTCTCCTCAACCTAGCGGCACGCTCCCGGCCATCTGTATTCCCTCTATATCCCTAGGGTCTTCGGGTATTTCTCACCCCACCTCCCAGATACGCTCTTCTTAAGGGATACTCTGGATGACTGGTGCAATGCTTTACTAGGAAGAGTGTCTGAAGCAGGAAGTCGCTTTGCACTGCTCTGGAGGGACTGCCCTAGTTTTGTGGCTACGGTCTGTTCTGGATATAATTTGTTTTTGTGTTTCTTGTTTATTTATTTATAGGTTTGTTGGAGTACTCCCGCATTTCATCTTGGATTACTTCGGTTATCGTCAGAAGGAGCCAATAAGGGCTGTATTTTGTTGTCGTCAGTATCTGTACTAACCGATTTGATGTGCGTTTTTGACTATGCGAAAGCTGTGCTGGGACACTTGAGGGTTTAGAGTCCTTTAAAAAATATAGATTCTTTTAATTAAAAAAATTAGAGTCCTTGACATGCACCCTAAAGGAGTAACCATAAGTTACTTATACCCGGGATGGAAAAGTGGTGGGTAACCTCAACTGGAGTTACTCAGGGGTGGTTGTCTTCCATTTTACGGGTTCCTATAATTGAGACAAGTACTCATTAGTCCAGCGTGCCCAGAAGTGTTAAAGAATTTGTCATTTGAGTTGAATTCTGGATAGTCGTGCCAATGAGGAAGTGACCAGGAGTGAGAGGAGAGGTCTCAAAGATCGGCGGATAATGGAGTCAAAGGACGAGAATTGAGACAAACCTTGACTTGTTAATAGACTGTATATCTCCTTAAAGGATAAAAAAAATTACGAATCACCTTTGTGACTGATCTGAAAGCTGCTGCTTATAATTTGGCAAAGTGCAGAGATCTATCAGGGATAAACTTCACAGAATTCAAGATCTTGCTATTGACAAATCGACCATACATAACTACCGACCAATTTCTCTACTGAGCACAATCTCTAAAATAATAGAAATATCAGTGAAGGTAAGACTATAAGTTTCTTGAAGACAATAAAATATTATCCGAAAACCAATATGGCTTCTGAAAAGGCCGGAGTACTTTGCAAGCAATTGCCGTCTTTACTAAACTTATCTCTAAGAATCTTGATATTGGCAAAAAACCACTTGCAGTCTTTCTTGACTTAGCGAAAGTATTTAACACCGTTTTCCATCACCGACTTCTCAAAAAACACCTATAGATTGGAAGTACTGGAGAGTACCTCATAAATGGTTTGAAAGCTATTTAACAGGTCGATCGCAATTCACTCTTATTCAGTCTGATAAAGAATATAGAAGTACAACCCTACCTACATCTAACGGCGTGCCCCAAGGCAGTGTATTGGGTCTTCTTCCCTTTCTTATATACATCACCACATTATGTATAGACGAACAACCTCCTTACGACTTCATTAAATCAAAGTCATACGCGCTACTCATCGAACAATGGATGCATCACCCCCGAGACAAGAAGAACATTTGCTCAACGTCAATTCTGGTTCGTCGTCTCCAAATGTTCAATGCATTGTGCACCGACGTCAGGTCATCCAGTAGTTTACCCAAATTTGGTGTTGGTCTTAAGAGTTGGATATTTGAAAGGAGATCCTTTTTTAAAAGTGCATGGCTCATCAAAACTGAATTTAAGTAAAAAAATTTTTTTTTAGGTGATTAAAATATTTTATGTTTTAAGTTTTTTCTTGAACATTTCGTAATTTGTTTCTGTTATTATGTCACTAGGTAGGTCATTGAACAATTTGATACCTTTATATACAAAACGATGTTAGACAACTGTTGTCCGTAACAGTGGTACCGTTAGACCTCCTGTGTTGTTATTTCTAACACTAATATTTTTTGTTTAATATATATTGTAACTAATATCTTTCATGTGTTTGTAGTAATGCTAATCTTATTATACATTTTTGATAGCGGTGAGACCGGAAAGAGTTTGATTATACCATTTGTTGGGAAGTCGTATGGTTTTTTTAAGTATAATTTTTATGACTATTCCTTTCTATTGTTTCAAGTTGTATTAATGAAGATTTATGAGAACCCCCCCTCTAGCCAACGATCCCATATTGTAACACTAATTGAGTTAATGCAAAGCAGATATTTTATAATAATGTCTTTATACGAAAATAAATTTACTCGTTCTATCTATAGTTGAATTTATTTGATATTTACATTTAATATTATTATCTATTATAATGCCGACAGATTTTACGTTTGATTTACTACATACATCAATATAATTTGAACCGCAACTCGTATGTCCCGATGGGCAATTTCTGTTATGAACTTTAATAGCAATGTTGATATTTATGGTAGTTTCCGTCAAGCTTTAAGGTTTGTAATAAGTTTTTTTTCGGTATTTAGTTTTAATAAATTTATATCGAACCCGGTTTTCACAATATTAATTGCTCTATTATCTTAATATATACTTATTATGTATGTTTGTATATATGTATGTGTATATACTAGTATGTATTAATTGCCATAAAACGGTCACGTGGTTATTAGTTTGGCCGTCAAAAAACATGTAAAATCTTTATGTACTTAAAAATTAAGGGATAAAGAATATTAAAATTAAATTTAAAAAAGTGGAAACTTCGTCCGGGCCACCCAGAGATTTCCGCCCTGGAGCCGATGACCCTGCCAGCGCCGATTACAAATTGTGCCTTGTCACCAATCTGCGTTTGAATAACCATCCGGGAAGCTTGTCGTATCCACTAGCAGGCGGTCACGTGGAGTTTATGAGACAGTTAAGGTAGTAGCGGGTAAAATGTCCCACACGTCGAAAAGTACATGAAACAACCCAAAAATATTCAACAACTAGTGACTAGCGATTTTAGATGTCAGACGGGGCGGAATCGCACAGAATTGAACATGTTCTAATCGAATCGCGCGAAAGTTTAAAAGCTGCTAATTGATTGACTCACAGCAAATACCTTGCCATACCGAGCAATTTCGACGCTATAATTCAAAGAGCAGCGTTGAAATGTACCCGTGTGATGATATCGCACATCGTTCTTTCTTTTTTGGTCCCTTTTAAATTCATTAGTTTTTTAATCATAAAGCCGAGATTAGAGTGAGGACGAATATCCAGTATATTCAGTTAAACTACGTAACTAATTCTGAGATTGTTTTCCATTGTATTTGAATGTAAGCATGCCTTTGAATATCAGTCTTCTTTCATTACTTTGACTGATAGTGCACCTGGGAGTGAGAGCCGCACCCTCTCCCCTGAATATCATGCTCTCTACTGGTAGCCGCCGACATGCCCTCAATACACTCTTCCTTGAGTTTCCTGATTTTTGGAGCAATAATTGAAAGGGAATTTTGAATACATTATGAGGGGTTAAAAGGGATGACAAAATTAAATAAAGAATGTGATGTGTAAAAGAAGTGTTCTATATTGTTGCGTTATATCACAAAAAATGAACTATTATACTTTTGTATTCTTTAAAACATGAAAAAAATAAAAAAAATAAATTTAAAGTTACAGTGTAGATGCAGGACAGTAGGTACTATTAGTAATTCAGAAAGAATAGTAAGTTTTATTTATTTATTTTCGGACCAATGTTCAATTACACAAAATATATAACAAGAAATGAAATAAACACGAGCTACAGTAAAAGAACAGCACATACATAATACAAGAATAAAGCAATGACAAAAATAGGACAAACATATACATTTGAGAGAACATTCAAGTCAAAGCCTGAACATGGTTTTAGTAGAGTCCATGATTTTAGATATTCTAAATGATAATCTTAATAATAATAATAATAATAATTCGATGATTTGTATAGCGCCGTTTTTGTGAAAAATCACCTTAAGGTCGCTAGAGTTCTAATTTCGTAAAGCCCTTCAAAAGTCATTAACACTGGTACCAAAAATTTCAAGACCCTGGCTTGAGTTAACAAATCTCGACATTCTGGACAGTGGAGAATGGTACCCATAATTAGTAGTGTTTATTGAGGAAAAGCAATCAATTGTTTCCGAGTCTACGGTAAGGAATGTTGAACTGAATGAGTTGCAATGAAGCAGGTGAGTCAATAATACAATTAATTATTTAAAAAATGCAAATGAGATCAAAGTATTCCCTACACTTTTTATATAGGAATGCTTATGCTTTGTTAAATTTCACAATTATTATTCGCCTCTTTCTCGCCCTAATCTCCACGCAATTCCACGTAAGAAGCGATGTTGTACAGATTCAATATGATGAATATGAACAGAAAGGAGACCAAATGACACTGGAATATTTAAGATGGGGACGAACTAGTGAGCAGTATAGTTTTTAGGGAATTTATATTGTTAGTCACAGGCAATTCTATTGATGAAGCCAGGAAGTTTTGAAGTTTTTGAAGTTTTATTTCACAAGGTCTTTAATTTCCTTATGATCTTTTCTCATTAACCATTCAGTGATGTTTTTGTTGAAGGAATACATATTAGTTATTGCCATGGTCTGAAGTGGCAGTCTGTTGTATGCGTGAGGAGCTGTATACATATGGTTGGTGTCTTTGAGCAAAGGTTGTTGTATACTTCGGTACCAAAAGTCTCCCTTGAGTTTTTGCCTTTGTGTTTTTACTATGGGTAATTAATATACATTAATGATTTTGATGCATGGATTATTTTTAGCATTACCTTGAGTTATAATTTCCTGACATTTAGAATTCTTAATGACTGAAAAAGAAGTTTTTTTGGATGCCAGAAGGGCTTTCTAAATATGATTCGCAAGATTACTTTTTGTATTATTATCAGCTGACCTAGCAAAGAAATGGCAACTCCCCCCCCCAGCTCACTATACCATATCTAATATGACGTTGACATAAGGCAAAGTAGACACTAAGCAATTGCTCTAAATCGAGTACATCCTTTAGTATATTAAAACCATACATTGTTTTTTTTTTAATACGTTTCATCAAAAATTCAACATGGGTTACCGGCGAAGCTTGTCGTCAATTATTACACCTAAGTACTTAATGAAATGTAAATGATGAATTGCCTTACATTTGCACAGGTTTATTCTGTCAGCGTCGCATGCGTGCATCACAGAATTGGTATAAGATCTTAGCTGGCCACTAATAATGATGCTGAAGTTTAAATATTTAGTTTTACTTGCATTTAGGGTGAGCGGGTTATGGTCCAGCCATGATTTGACTCTTTTCGTGATATATTCAACCTTTATATATACATCATTCTCGAAGTTTGTGCTCGTCTAAATAACTCATAAGCCGAATTTTTAGTGCCTTATCAAGTATTTTTGAGATAGAGTTGAATTGAAATAGGCCTGTAATTCTATATACTTGCTCTGTTTCCGCTCTTACATATCGAACTTATGAGTGCTTCCTTTAGGTGGGTTTCGAAAATTCCAGTTTTGAAGTTTAGGTTGAATATGTCAGTTAGAGGAAGAAGAGTATATTGACTTGCGTTTATAAGAAGCTTACTTGAAATATGGTCAATTCCCGCAGAGCAGTTTGGCCGCAATGGCAGAATTAATTCCTGGATTTCTATTCCGGTGATCTTATAGAGATTAGAAGAGTGGTCTGTTGGAGTCTTTTACATTTTGCTTGCCGGGATTTGAACCCACGACCTCCGGATTCGTAGCCGAGGATCGTAACCACTCAACCATGGAGGTCGTCACTCAACCATGGAGGCCGTCTTTACATCCAGTTCTCGAATATATTATTTCTTTGATGATTTTCCGAATATCATAAGGGTTAGATTTCGCTAATTGTATTTCATTGGAATAATATTTGCACTTAGAATTTTTAATTAGTAAGTGGCACATGTTGCGCTATTTTTAATTAGTAAGTGGTAATGTATTTAATGATTATTTTGCAAATGTCCGTAACAATCCCGAAATATTATCTTAGACAATAAACAAACAAACCTACAAGAACAAAAGCCAATTTTTGATGGGGGTGTTACACCTTTACTTCAGTAACTGACAAGGATGTGGAAACTGCTATCAGTTTAAGGGGATCAGCAAGCCCTGGGTATGACAACATAACTGTGACAGCATTAAAGGCCGCACGGGAGGTAATGAGCAAACCAATTGCTCATATAATAAACACAAGTCTAAAGAAGGGTATATTCCCGAACAACTACAAGAAAACGATTGTGACCCCGGTTTTATGAAGAAAATATTTCTAACCATCGTTCCATAGCACTCACATCAAACATAGCTAAGATTTATGAAAAAATTGTGAAGCTACAACTCAACAACTAGATAAAAGAGAAGAAGATAATGAGTCCAGACTATTTTGGTTTTACGGACAATCTCCAGCACCCAGATGCAATTGCTAAATTAACATCAACAATAATACAAAAGTTAGATAAAGAGAGAAGTGTATTGGTATCTTCATAGACCTCCACAAAGCATTCGACAACATATCACACCCCAAACTCACCGAGAATCGAAAATAAATTGAGATGGATGGAATAGTGCTATAATGGTTAAAAAGCTATCTAAAAGAGAGACTTCATGATGTCAAAATAAATAATGGATTGAGTGAACGCAAAACCACATCTTTCGGTATACCACAAGGTACTGCCATCGGTCCAATCCTTTTTATTATCTATGTAAATAAAATGTTCACCCTCCCCATAGTTGGAAACATCGTATCTTACGCAGACGACACTGTGGTGATCACCAAAGGAAAACCATGAGAGGCAACGATGAAAAACTGTCTGTCACTAAATACAGACAAAAAATACTTCATCCCATTTTCTTCAAAAGAAAAAAAAAACTTCCAAAACAATATTTGTATCGAAATCCATTAATTACAGTGACATGATGGGGTCATTGGGGTTCAGTAGAAAACAGGTAACTTCGTCGAGTGTCAAGTATTTTATTAATTCACAATGTAAAATACATTCTTAACTGGTAGGTATTGTGGGTGTCACTTAATTACACGACCTGTTTTTACGGGTAATCTGCACACGGTCCAGTGGGAAGACTACCAGTCGTCTCGATGTTGGTGTTGGAAGCCTCAGAGAGCAGGTGGTACTTCTGGTAGGGGGAGGTTTTGGTGCCGGGCGGACGCGCGTTTCGGCTTTCGCTTGACGACCGGTTTCAGACGGTTCAAGAGGATGATCAGCAGGATGCTAGAGGCGCTCGACTGCTGTCCGGTGGTGGATATGTGCCTTGATGGGATCACGGCGCTGGAGGGTAGGAGGCGAAGGGCACTCGACTGCACTCGAACGGTGGGCGTTGGGGTTCGGCGGTTCCTGACGAGTTTTCCCGCAGCGTCTCAGGCTGAGGATGCAAGTGGCCTGCTTGCTTTGTAGGAGACGGGAGTCTCGACCACTGGCCGGACGGTCTCTACTGACTCGTCTCTGTCCACTACTCACTTTGCTTCGGCCAAAGTCCCCCTTTTTAATCACATCCGAACTCTTCTTCGGGTTCCTTCGTGAACTCCGAACTGTGGCTCGGTGTATTTTAATTAGTTCGCTGTTAATACCCTTAACTGCCTTCTTCTGGCGACTGCGAAATTCCCGGGATTTAAAGCCGGGCGTTTGTAAATTACCCTCAGGTAGACAGACCTCGGGTACCGTATTATGGATTAGAATAAATCGGTGTTTCCCACACTTATGGCTTGTATCAACAGTTTGAAAAAAAAAAGAATTCGACGATGATAAATGTTTACCCATCACAGGCAAAAATAGCATTATGTATCTTAGTGTTTTACTAGACTGTTAACTAAAATGGAAAGATCAAATACAAAATACGGTAACCAGAGTAAGAAAACTTATTTACATATTCATTAGATTGCGAAATATCCTATAATCAACTATGAATTTTTTTCCCTTGCTCAATCCACTTTGCAATATGGTGCAATCGGTTGGGGGGAAACTTTTAAAACCAACCTCTGTTGAAAAGATACAGAGAATGATTTTGAAAGTCATCCTACGAAAATCATCGATATTTCCAACTACACAGCTGTTTAACTCTTTTAGGATTCTCAGTTTAAATAAAATCTTCAAAAATAACACGTTATTACAAATTCACAAATACCATTTCAATTTAATAATTTCTACAAAAATAGTAACCGACCAAGATCACGTGGCAATTTAGAAATCCCTATATTTAAAACTAGTGCTTCCATGCCTATCAAGGTATACAATTTTTCAATGCCTTCCCGTATAAAATCAAAACCGAGAAAAATTATAATTATTTCAAATCACAAATTAAACAATTATTACATGCCGGCAACTAGTTCCACTACTAGCCGATTTACACAAAAACGAGTTCTCAGGAAGCCGACATCAATCGTGAACGGATGTTGCGCTCGTGTCTGTCGAGTTTCACGCACGTGCACCGGCGCGGAGGGGATTAATGCTGCTAACTCCTTCGAACAGGCTCCATTGATATATCTGTAGAACAGACTCAGCATACCTACATTGCGTATGTGCACCAGAGATGGCAGTTAATGGCTGTTAACAACGAATTATCAATCAAACGAACCGCGTTCCTTTGCACAGAATCAAGCAGGTTTATCAAGTATTTGGGAGCTCCAGCTCAGAGGTGATTTCCAAATTCAATTGTTGAATGTACTTGAGATTTGTATAGGATTAGCAGTTGATCACGCCCAGTTTCTTGGAAGTCACTTGGGCTTCTGTAGAGCTTCATAATAATAATAATAATGATTGGATTACTTTTATAGCGCCGTTTTCGTGGGAAAATCACCTCAAGGGCGCTTATCCTATGTATGTACTAAATATACATATCTTTATTGTTACGCGTTGAAACGGTTGAGAACAGACATCGTCTAGTGAGACGGGTAAAGCAAATCTAACTGTATCAAATTATATGTCAATAAAAGCCCGGGTTGCTGGCAATAAAACGAAATAAATATCTGCACAGAGGGTTGCATTCAGTTTTAGGACCGATCCCTGACTGACATGACCCTGTAAAAATGGCTGAAATCAGCCAAAAAGGCAGAAGGGGAGGAGATCGTCAACGTATAAGGCCATTTTACTCTGGTGTATACATTGCAGACTAGAAGTATTTTTTTTTAATATGTATGCGTATGTTTTTAAACGACATTTATTTAAACTAGCCCGAAACATAACTTCTATGGATACAATACACTTGAAATTACATAATCTCGGGAAGTACATACGAATTTTTCGTTGTTTATTAAATTTTTTTAATTAGATAATTTTTACGAAATTTTGCACTTACTTCTTTTTTTTCAAACAAAAGGATTTTATTTTGATTTTTCGAACCTGCTTCCTGATAATATCTATCTATTGTATTTTTGGGCCAGGTAAAAAAATTATGGCGAATTTTTTTCCGGCTGTACCTGAGGGGAGGCATTCTTTGGTCTTTGGTGAGCTCCGGCGCCGCCAATTCTTAATCATATTTTGTATGTCATTTACCATATTACCGCAAAAAAATGTTGAAGTAAGGCACCTTTTCCGGGCAGCAGTGGCAACACTCAACTCAACTTAACTTCTCACTTGAAGATGTTGGATTGCTGTTGCGAGTGATTGTGTAAATTTGATAAAAATACTGTTATTTTATCAATGGACATCAAAATTTTAATATCTAATAACAACTCACACATTGCTTTTCTTGAGGATGATAACGCAGGACTTATTTATTTATGCAAGCAGTATGACTCTGTGAATGATGCATTTCATAACAATTCGCAAACAATAGAATGTCAGATCATGGTTAGATCGGAAATTATGGGTGAACTTTATTGTTTTATTTTTATCGTTGGGATCATCGGCTTTTTATAGGAAAATCAGAATAGTTTTTTTTTCTCTCATTATTTTGTCTTTTAACTATCGTTTTAATCTGATGGTTTTTCTAATTAATGTTTTTTTTATGCATATTAAATATAGATTCAATAAAAATTATAAAAATATTTTTACTTTGAAGGTCATTTTTCCAGCATGTCTCTTAGATTAAAAATTAAATTGAGGAAATGGATTTTTCAAAATGTAAAAAAGGACAATCAATTATCAAGCAGGAACCCCCAAAAAAACACTACAAAATATGAATAAAATTTTAAACGTGAATGCTGAAGGCTACTTGCCAAAAAATACCTACTGCTGCATGTTTAGGTATAGATATCTACATTCCTATTCATTAAACGACGTATTTATATGACGTAAAACACGTAGCTCTTTCGTCACCTTACGTTACGAAAGGAGATTTTTTTTTAAATTTGAGAAACATTTTTGAGACTGGAGCAATAATAAGCAGATTCAGTTAAAAAGCAATTGACAATTTACTAATTATGGGTACCATTTTATTTGAGTCGGGCTATATCAGAAGTCGGAATAAGAAAAGAGAATGCATCGGGCGATGTATGAATGTGAATGAAGCAAGAAGTGTGTGCCAAGATCGAGCTGTTTGGCGGTCCGTCCTCTCTGCTTAACCCTGCGGAGAAACGGCGTGATGGTTAGTAAGTTAGTTACTTTTCCACTGTCCACAATATCGAGACTTATTAACTCAAGCCAGGGCCTTGAAATTTTTGGTACCTGTCTAAATAATTTTTGTCCGGCATTACGAAAAGAAACTTTGAAAATACTAAATGATAATCTTAGGGAAAGGTTTTGACTTGAATGTTCCTATAAATGTATATTTTTTTACCTATTTTTATCATTGCTTCATTCTTGTATTATATACTAGTATGTGCTGTTCTTTTTCTATAGATCTTATTTATTTTCATTTCGTCCTATATATTTTGCGTAATTGGACAATGTTCGGTTAAAAAATATTTCAGGCACGTTACAGAGTGGTAAGTGCTTTCAGTGTAGCCCAGGTGAAAAACCGACATCAGAATTGAAACGTTTCTTGAATGCCATTAGCGGCGTTAAGAAACCTGGGGCACTATTCCCGTTATTTTTAAGAAGGATTCCTTATTTTTTTCTTAAGGCCTAAAGACTTTCTGAATTCCAGTGAGACCTAGTAAAAATATCCTAAATAGGTTGTTAAGAGGTTATTTGAAAACACAAATTGATGAAATATCTACAACTGACACAAGATTTTGAACCAAAACATTATATACATTTTAATACATTTTTATTTTATTTTTAAATATCATAAACAAGCCTTTTAACGAAGAATCACGTTTTACAAAAAGGTACCTACCTCATTAGATAGTAAAGACCTTTTTTCTCTAGTTCTAAAAGTGACATTTGAATTTGTGCCGATTGGGTCACTCCACTTATTTTAAAAACTCGGTTCCAATTCCGAGTTTAGCCACATGGACTCGATACTTCGGAATCGGTTTTCGTATCTTTCGGTCTGCATAGGTCCGCCGTTCCGGAATCAAAAATCGTTCTTATTCCACTATGAATAGGGACGCCTTTCGTTTCTGACTCCAATCCAAAACCTTTGCCGTTCTTTTAGTGTGAGTTCGGAACGAGTGAATCCGGATTAGCGAACTCGGAGTGAGTCCACCGACTTCGGAATCAAATTCATTGGACTTGGCCGGTCCTACCGACCTCTTCAATGCCGCGCCTGACGTGATTGTTGAAAATGTCAACATCTATATAATGTTTAATAATGTTTACTAGCTAGTTATGTTTAAAGTAAATAATAACGTTATTGGTAGCATGCTTAATATTGAGTTTTTCTCTTGTTAAAACATCCCAAATATTGACATTTTTGATGAATGTCGCTCGCTGAATTCAGCTGACAGCTGTCATCCGAGAGAACCGGAACCGCTGTTAAGGCCAACCACCGGCTAAATTTTTAACGAAATCACGCAAGGTTGAAAATCCCACCGTACATCGGCCGAATGTTTCGATTTCGGCAAAAAAAACATCACCAAAATGCGTGTTTTATTCTATTCTGTAAAGCTCAGACATAATTATTAAAATGTTTTACGGTCATATTCTAAAAAACATAATTTATCACAATCAACAATACGAAAGTATGGGAAAAGGAGTTTATGAGTAGGAGATTTTACGCTTTAAACATTTTTTTAATGTCTCATACTTTATTTTTTTCTAAGCTTATAAAAAGACATACCAAAAAATAGACGGTTAAATGAAAGGCCAGGGTGTGATCTACTTGCAGTATTTAATTCAATCACGTATGTTATTCCTAGGCCAACAAATTCTCAAACCGAAAACACACGATTTTGCATTTCTTCCCATTGTATCGCCTTAAGTAAGAACGCTTTAACCCTAAGGAAAAAATTTAAGGAATCTTCCTTAAAAAGAACGGGAATAACATCAAGTTACTTTCCAACCTTTACCATTCCCATCTCACGCCATAGTCCAACAGGTTCCGGGCAGTTTAAACTAAAGTGCAGTAGTGAAAAATAAATATACATGTATATCAGCTCGCTGCCTGTTGTAGAGGATGTTCTTTCTTCAGCTTTTTAATTACAACCCGGTTCCGCACGATATTTCAAGATTGGAAAGATTTCTTTAAATTTCAAGGATGGAATTGAGATCTAAAACGGTATGAATGAGAACTGATGTTACCAATTTACATAAGACCTGTCGATTCCAGTCCGTCCGGATTAGAACTGCCCGAGAACGAAATCGAAATGAATCCCATTCAGCGTTTTTTCCTTTAATTTTTTTTAATGTTAGTACCGCACAAGAGTCCCAACTGCTCTTAACCGCCTGGAGCCAGTGTGACTATGGCATCCCCAATTAGGGAATGTTGTAAGGCTCAAGGTTGTGAGGAGGGCAGGGAGATCCGCGAGATGAAGGTGGGGAAGAACCTGGCTATTCAGGTCTAGTCACCAAATATCGCTAAAGTCATTTCAAGCTACGTTTCGATTCTGAATGGTGGTCTTTCACCAGGACATCTACCACTCTGGAACGTGCCCCAAATATATTATGTCTAGCTAACTAGCTAACCATCACGCCGCAGGGGTAGGCAGAAAGGACGAACCACCAAACAACTCGATTTCGGCATACACCTTGCTTCCTTCACATTCACATATCATCTCATACATTCTCTTTTATTATTCCGACTTCTGACATGGTCCGACTCAAGTATTTTATTCACTCGATCGTGCCATGTCTTCCTCGGCCGCTCCCGGCTTCTTCTTCCATACACATTCGCTTCATATATTTTCCCTGCACTCCTTCTTCGTTCATTCGCTCTACATGCCCAAACCATCTAAGCGTCTCTTTCTTAATCTTACTCATTACGCTTACATCAGCTTCGCATTCTTTGCGAATCTCAATATTTTTCACACGATCATACATGTATGTCATTTCTATGGCATTCAGTTTACTTTCATCATTCCTCTGCCAGTTCCATGCCTCGCTGCCATACATCGGGGTTGAATATATTATATATTATTTTAAGCGAATAAATTGTGAAATTACTGTTATGAAAGTAATTACTATAATTTAATTAGTATTTCCCCAACCAAAAGTATTAATTAAGTACCTATCAAGGTGAATTCTAGCCGCGTGTTTGACTGGCCGTGCAGTGACGGCTGCGTATCCGGCGTTCGTTTCCGGAACACTTTTTGAATTGGGACCGTTCAGGATAGGCGATCTCAATGCGACTCGCCAAAACTGCATTAATTTTAACTTATAATTTTATCGAAGGGATCTTTTGAGAAACGTGAATGTGCCGGAGTCATGTTTTAACGGAAAATCACGTGGAGCGATGGAGTAAATTGTGATCGTGATCTTTTAAAATAAACGCCTGATCTTTAATTGTTCACACGCGGGTTGAAAAAGAAAGATATGCCGGTAGTGATCGGAAGTGTCTATAGTTTACTTGCGCACGCCGGGATTTGAATCCACGACCTTCGGATTCGTAGTCTTACCCCTCGACCATGGAGGCCGTCAAATTAGAGTCCGATTAGCGAATGTGTGCGTTCATCATGGCAGTAACGCATGTTTGTCCTTATGTTTTCGTAATTTCACAAGAACGCACATTTCCGCTGGCTAGCGACAAAAACTTGAAACATTTTAACAATTTGAGGAATTAAAGATGTTACACTTTTTTTTATATAATCTAGAACATTACATTTGCTAGGTCGCTAATCTCTGGTGCAGTGATATGATGAAATTCCCCAAGATATAGGAAAAAATATGAATAATTATGAAAAAGACCAAAAAAATGAAGTTTTTTTTCACGATTTCATGAATAATTGCAACTCGAACTAAATCACGTGCTCCTTGCGCTGGTAGCAAAAATGTTAAAATTGCCACATGCACCGACCACTTAATTCAAATATTCCAAGAAACACCGCAGAAAATATTTTTGTTTCATTTTGTGAAGCCCTAGCGCAAATAATAAATTTACATGTTTTCCGGTCAGAGGCCGATCAACTTAATTCTACGTTAATCGACAAAAGCAAACCTGACACGTATTTTTTTCTAGGCTTGTAAAAAGACTCGCTTAAAAAATGTCCCGTTAAATGTAAGGCCTTGATGTGTTGTACTCGCAGTATTTAATTACGGCATCAAATTTTCAAACACACTCGTATGTGTACAACTTGGAACGTGATCAAAATCGCTTTCTACGATACCTAGATTTTCATAGGTACTGGAGATGCGCCGAGTACAAGTTTTACCGAGTTACCGAGTACGAGATATAAACAAAGTGAAATGTTCCTTGTGCAATTCTTTGATTTCACGAAGTGGTATCGGACGTAATGATTCTACGACGGCGATGTTAAACCATATTAAAATTTAACACAAAGAAGAGTCAAAAGATTTACAGAATGAACCTCAATCCGAAAGATCCCAAAATCGCGAGGCGGCTGCTTCAACTTCGTCGTCGGAATCGAATGCAACAAAGGTGGAACAAAGCCTTCAGGAGTCATTTGTCAAGTGGGCAAATGATTCGCGGGCTAAAGAAATTCACAAATCTGTCGCCGAAATGATTGCTATTAACAACCAACCGATTTCCATAGCGGAATATAATGGGTTTCGAAGATTAATGAACGTCTTAAAGGCGAAATATCAAATCCACGGGGAAACTATATCAGCGAAGTTACCATACCAGAAGTTTACAACAAAGTGAAAAGCATAATTAAAGCGGAAATTGCAAACGTTAAAGCTGTATCAATAACCACTGATATTTGGACCTGCATGAACAACTTGCTTGGTTTTCTAAGCTACACTGCTCACTGGCTCAACGAGAAGTTTATCCTACAGCACAGAGTGCTGCAGATGCCGCATTTTAGAGGTCACCACACAGCTAATAATATTTGATCAATGCTGTCAGACTTATCTGTGAGCTGGGAAATTGATACTGTTATTCATGTTATTTTGAGAGACATTCGACCCAATGTAGTTAAAGCTATAGTCCATTTGTCGGCAATGGATGCTACATACATACACTGCAATTGGCCATAAAAGCTTACCTGAAAGTTCATAATGTTAAAGACGCTATTGCGTTGGAATTGTAGGCCACTTTAATCATTCTGCATTGGCGAAAGGAAAGCTGGACATAATATAAAAATAACTTAAACTGTCTGAACACAAACTCATGCAGGACGTTACCACGAGATGGAATAGCACATATTATATGATTGAAAGATTGGTAGAGCAAAAAAGGGCAATTTCACTCTATATATCAGACAATCCGAGTACAGCCAATCTTCAACAGTTGACAGAACGTCAATGGGAAATTTTAAGAGCGTGTGTAACGTTACTCAAACCGTTCGAAGAAATCACCAAAATTACCAGCTCAATATTTTCATGAATTTCAGAAGTAATACCTCACACCAATGCTCTTTTAAAATATTTATTAAAAAAACTGAAGTCGGTGAAATCTGCCCAAACATAGCGGATATGCAACAAAAGCTTAAAGATGAAGTTCAGGATCGCTTCCAAGGCTTACAGGGTGATAAATATTACTGTTTGGTTACTTTACTGGACCCCAGATTCAGAATGATATTTTTGAATCCAGAGAAATGCGAATTGATCAGGAAGATCCTATTTTTAGAATCCATTGAAAAAAGCGACGTTACAGAGAGTGCAAGCAGCAGTGAAGAAAACGAATCTAATTCTAACCTTAGCCAATTAGGACAATCGCAAGATGCTTATGCATCATTTTGGAATTGCTTCGAAGAACTTGCTTCTACCCAGCCACCGGAGCGCGACGATCCTAGAAGAATGAGCTCTAGAATTGGATCGATATGTATTGATTCGAGTGGTGGGCAAAACATAAACCGAGATATCCAGAGATAGCACAATTAGCAGTGTTTTTATGTGCACCTGCAAGCACTGTGTAAAGCGAGTGTTTATTTTCAGAAGCAGGTAACGTCTATGAAGAAAAAAGGAACAGGCTGTTACCAGAACGTGCAGAGAGTCTTATATTCTAACATTACAACTTGCCTTTGCAAAATTTTAAATATTAATTGCATAAATTCAATTTTAATAAACGCAACTTATGAATCCTCCTGTTTTCATTATATTTCCTAAAATATTATATTACTTTAGTTAAACTGATTATACTCGTCATGAGTTATTCGGCCGAGTACGAGTAATAAAAAAACGCCGAATACGCCGAGTACCGAGTAGTAAACGAGTATTCGGCCCATCACTAATAGCAACCATAGTCGGGCGAGGTCTGAACTAAGCAACCGGTTTGCCTAAACCAGTGATCAGTCAACGGCCAATTAGTCAACGGAGTCAAATATCAACATTACAACGATTGAGATTTCTTTTGAGAGATAAATCTCTTAAACTATGTAGGTAGATACACTGTTTATGAACTTAATAAACTTTAATGAGGAACTCAAGTGAAAAATATATTGGCTTTAAAAATATGTATTCATATGGATGAGCAAACGCCGATTCTGAATATATAACTTTCGTTGTATATAATTGTACGTAGAATATATAAATCGTTACTTAAAAGTGAATAAAAAATCATCTCATCAAAACACCGTTTTCTGTTGCTACCATTGAATTTGGAACATCTGACGTCATGTGCGCATTCTGTTTTTGAATTAGTATGGAAAATTAAATTTTTTGGTTTTGTATTGTATTTTAAATATGTATTTTTTTTAATTTTGGCGAAATTTAAACTTAATTTGGGTGAATTTAAGCTCAATAATTATTGTTCAATTTATTAATTTTTTTGTATTTATAAAATACGTGATATTTAATGGAGTAGTGACATGGAGTAGATACATTAGATCACCATACTAGGCGGCTGCCTGTTTCATGGTGACATGGTATTATTAATGATATAAATTAGAGTAATAATGAGCATACCAATTATCAATACGGATATAATGATAATGTTAATGGTCAATACTATTATTATTCTTTGAATTAAAGTTTCTAAAAAGGTACATAATTGTGTTACTTTATTGTTCTATTAGTTATGGTTTACAACGAACGGAATATAAAATCATGTACGGTAAAGCTCACCCTTATTTTGACATTTGACATTCTAACCTAAAAACTGATCAAAACCGACCGTCCATAGATTTAGAGCGTTTTGGCGGGCTTTGAAAAATTGAAACATTGAAAATTATTTTAACTATGAAAACTAATTTTAGAAAAATAAAAAAACGAAATATATTGATATTTAGGTTTGAACGAGATTATTCAGAAAAAATGAATTGTATTGGAATTCCTTATAAATTTTTTATTACTCAATTAAACTATAGGTACATTAAATAAAACTTGATATCATACTTAATAACAGCGGCGCCTGGTGGTTCAAATATGTAGGGGTTCGCCAGAGTACACCATCATAACAGACAAAAAATTAATAATAGGTACCTACATACATATTCATAAAAAGTTCTATTCTCCGCCCCCTTTGTAGCGAAAACCTCCCATTCTTAAAGATAATTATTTCGGAAAGGCAAGTTGAGTCAGCACCAGCTGTGATCGTCCAAACTGAATCAAAATCGAAAATTAGACACCAAAAACAAAACAAACTATTAAACACTTTGTTATAAACAACGAATGTACTTTATTTTTCACCAACCGGTTTCGCTTAGATCAAGCTTCGTCAGGGCAAATATAATAACTAAAGAATAATATGGAGTTATAATTTATACACAGGTACAGAATACGATAGAGTGAAATAGAATATAAAAGAAAGGGAAAAGACATCAAAAAAATTAGAGGGAGACAACAATAGAAAAGCATTATGCGTAAGAGGGAGATAACATTAATAATACATTAATAATAATAGATGGTAAATACAACAGTGTGATGGGAACATAAGGATTTGTTAATGAGAAATAATCCCAGAATATTTATACAAGAAACAGCAGGTATTAATGGAAAATAGACTAACAGGTTACATAACAATAATTACACGGATGACAGAGGAAACATAACAACGGTACCCATAACGACATATGAGGTGGAAGTTAGTAATTGATCAGGTAGGAAAGATTCACAGGAAATTTGTTTAACCGCCCGTCCTTTGGGTTATTATTCAAAAAGTAGGTAAAAACATCGTTCTATTCATTAGATTTCGCAATAAAAATACCTGTTTACAATATACCAACTTGTATGTGAGAGACGAAAATACCCGAACACATCCGTTAGCTTCGGCTGACCTCGAACTACTAAACGAGATGACGCAGGAACAAACTTGACTTATACGAATTGTTCGTAGGTTTCGGGTGTAGTTTTTTTTTATACATGAACGTACAGGATACGGCTTGTTGCGTTCGGGCGATAATATAGCGGCCGTATCACGTACGTTCGTATGGGTAGGGCGGTTAAAATCGGACTGTAATTTGATTGATTATTAAGTAGGTTATCTGCTAATTTTAAATTTAAAGATTTTTTAATTTCTAGTGCTTCTAAGTTGTCTAAACTAATTCTAATACCGTTTTAATGCAAAATACTAGTTCCCGTGATCCGTATGTTCTAATGAGATTCGGTGGTTCACGCATTCAGAATAACCAGTACCATCTAAACAAGGCAAGTATTCTTTAACTCTAATGTTAATATTATGTGCTGTTTTTCCTACGTAAAAATCAGGGCAATCATTACAGGTAAGTTTATAAATGCTAGAGTAGCTTAAATTATCAACTTTGTCTTTGGAACTGATTAAAAAAATTCCGAAATTATTATTTGTGCAGAAAAAGCCGGTTTGATATCTGAAGGAAGGTTCTTAACACCAACGTTATAAAAATTACTTATAAATAAAATCCCATTCCACCGTTAATTTTGAGTAATATTATTGTTTACTGGAGTACTACTGAATACGAACTCATTTGTGTATATTTGTGTGGTATTTTTTTCCAATTTTAATTTAAAAAAAGGGAAAATAGTTTCAGGTTCATAAAAATATATATATCAAAGCTCGCTACGTTCATGGACCCAAAAATATGGCCGAATGGTGTGGCATTTAATGAAAGGTTTTTTCGTAGAAACACTCCCACCAATAAGTCACCGAAATACTCCGAGTGGGAGAAATAACTATAATTTTTCCATTCATTATCAAAATGTAAGAGGATTAAACACGAAGTCAACATTATTCAAAAACAATATATTTGCTGGGAATAATTTAGATATATATGGCCGCCACTGTATCCTGGCTGAAACCAAATGTACATGATTCTGAATTATTTCCTGAAAATTTTCTTGTTTTTCGCCGTGACCGTGTTACATGCGCAGGAGGTGTCCTCCTGGCTATACGCGCAGACTCTGTAATACGTGCTGAGAGAGTATCTTCAATGGACCTCCCTGATACTGAATTCCTGTGGGTGAAGCTGTCCTTAAAGTCATTCATTATTATTTGTGTGCATGATATACAGGGTCTCTCGCGAAAGTATCGAGAAAAAAAATTCCCGAGTGCGCTAGAAGGGGCGGCGAGATGCGCCGAGTTTTGGAAATGGTAGGGGGAAATCAATCCTCTCCGAGCAACGGTAAAGCTAGCACAGTGATCCGTGCAAAGTGTGTTTTGTCGTTGCGTCTGAAATCAAGATGCAACATTTGCTGGAGCAGCGGGCAGCCATCAAATTCTGCGTTCGGCTGAAAAAAAACTGGTATCGAGACCCTGGCCATGATTCGGGAAGCCTTCGGATATGAACCCATGTCACAGGCAACAGTTTACGAATGGCACAAACAATTGCAAAACGGTTGGGAATCATCAAGACGATGTGCGCGTTGGACGACCGTCAACTTCCCAAACGGATGACAACGCCAAAAAAATAATGGAAGTGTTACAGTCTGATCGTCGTCTTAGTGTCCGCTTAATAGCGGAGAAGTGCAACATGACAGTGAAACTGTTGCGCGAAAGGATTCGCCTGGATTTTGCATCACGACAATGCCCCCTCACACTCAGCTCTTGTCGTCCAGGAGGTCCTCGCTAAGCAAGGCGTGGTGACACTGCCGCAACCGCCGTACAGTCCCGACTTTTTTTTGTTCCTCCGCATCAAGCGAAGCCTAAAGGGACGCCATTTGGAGACGTTGGATGGGGTGAAAACCGCTTCGACGCAGTGTCTTAAGGAGGTTCCGTCTTCTGCCTTCCAGGTGCCTTACAAGACTGGAAGAAATGCTACAAAAAGTGTATTGACGCCCAAGGGGCGTATTTTGAAGAAAATTAAGTGTTTGTACGTTTATTGGCAATAAATTGTCTGAATTTTTTTTTCTCGATACTTTTGCGACAGACCCTGTATGTGTCACCGCGTTCTTCAACTTCCGTGTACTGTACTATATTTGAAAAAGTCTAAAGTGAATGTAATCTTCTTAATGACAAAAATATCTTAATATTAGGTGATTTAAACCTTCCATCTTGTAATTCCAGTGTTATGAACATGTATATTTAACTTTAAATGTTTCTATGTTCTCAAGGAGTATAATTTAATATATAATGATTATAATAATATTCTAGATGTTGTTGTATGTAATGCCAAAGATCTTGTAAAGTGTGTTAAAAAATGGCAGGACCCAATTATAAATGAAGATAAACACCACCCTGATTTGGCTATAAACATTTGTGGCGCCCACATGGACATGGGAGGTTCAAGTTCAAATTTAAACACTAGTCCAATAGTAGTTTCCTCCTATCGTGGAGTGACGAGATTCGATAACGCCTGGAGATTCAATGAAGGTAATTTCTATTTGTTATATGAATTACTTTATAAATGTTCGTGGCAACCGGTCTACCAAAGTTTTACAAATTTAAACACTAGTCCAATAGTAGTTTCCTCCTATCGTGGAGTGACGAGATTCGATAACGCCTGGAGATTCAATGAAGGTAATTTCTATTTGTTATATGAATTACTTTATAAATGTTCGTGGCAACCGGTCTACCAAAGTTTTACAAATTTAAACACTAGTCCAATAGTAGTTTCTTCCTATCGTGGAGTGACGAGATTCGATAACGCCTGGAGATTCAATGAAGGTAATTTCTATTTATTATATGAATTACTTTATAAATGTTCGTGGCAACCGGTCTACCAAAGTTTTGCAAATTTAAACACTAGTCCAATAGTAGTTTCCTCCTATCGTGGAGTGACGAGATTCGATAACGCCTGGAGATTCAAATGCAGGTAATTTCTATTTATTATATGAATTACTTTCTAAATGTTCGTGGCAACCTGTCTACCAAAGTTTTACAAATTTTATTTATAATATATTTGACAAGTGTATATCCATTTCTACAGCCTTCATTACGTCGCACAGGGTATATCCAAAGTGGTACACCAATACTATTATATCAAATATAAAAATAAAACATTATTTTCATAAAAAATGGAAAAAAAACTAGACTTAACGAGGACTACGCTCATTTTTCAGCTTACCGCTCTATTGTAAATCGAGAAATCAGAAAATCTTTTAAAAACCATTTAATTTCAATTGAAGAAACATTGTCTATTGATTCCAAACAGTTTTGGAAATACATAAAGGACCTAAAAAAATCCAACAATTCAATTAAATCTATGTCGTTTGACGGAAATGAATTGAATACTCACGTCGAAATTGCTAATAGTTTTGCAACCTTTTTTTCATCTGTGTACAAACATTTTCAACCTAATCTCAATGCGACTCCACATTCTACACTGAACAGATTGGGTCTTCATTCGACCTGGTCAGTATTACAGAAGAGGATGTTAAGTCACCGCTTTTAAGTTTAAAAAAAACCTAACTCTATTGGACCTGATAATATTCCCACATTTATACTAAACAACTCAATAGGATCCAGTCTGTCTTCAATGCTGCGGCGAGAATTATATATAGTGAGCCTAAATATTGTCACATAACTCCACTTCTAAGGGATCGCCTTCATTGGCTTCGATGCCCTGAAAGAATAGAATTCAAGATTTGCTTAACAACCTTCAAAGCACTCCACGGAAAGGCACCAGCCTATATATCTGAACTCTGTGTCCGACAAAACCCAGGTGATAGACAGCTTTCTTTGAGGTCAGCAGATTTGAATGCTGCTAACCGATTAGTTGAACCCTCTCGGTCAAATAAACCCGTGTACTATGATCGCGCTTTTTGTGTATAGGGCCCGGTCATCTGGAATAAGCTTCCCCCAAATATTGCTAACATTCAGAATTTAGCAGAGTTCAAACGGGTATTGAAAACAAAATTATTCAAAAAATCCTATCCGACATAAAACATAAATTCATGTACGTAGAAATAGAATTTCAGGACATTTTTTCTGTTCTTTTTCCTTTTCTTTTTTCTTTTTTCTTTTTTCTTTTTTCTTTTTTCTTTTTTCTTTTTTCTTTTTTCTTTTTTCTTTTTTCTTTTTTCTTTTTTCTTTTTTCTTTTTTCTTTTTTCTTTTTTCTTTTAGTCCTCCATAGCTTATTTAGTTGCGGTTCTCTCTCCTTATTATTTAATTCCATTAGTATTCAGTGAAAAACCATGTATATAATGTCATATAATTTTCTCTTGTTATTTGTACCTACTATATATTTGATTATTTACACCCCTAGTTTCTATATTGTTATTTTATAATAACTGCTCATGAATATTGTATGTCATAGTATTAATTTGAATATTGTATATATATTATAATAACAGATATACTACATAGTATATCTGTTATTATACAATTATATTAGGTTAGGTTAGTTAGTGTAAAGCGCACTTGAGGTGAACCTTCACAAAACTGCGCTATAGAAATTAACTCTTATTATTATTATTAAAGGTTGTTCTGATCTTTTCATATCGCCAGTATGTCATCTTTTCAATGTGTGCTTAAAAACGGGATCTCTCCCAGACATCTGGAAAAGGGGTGACAAACGCGATATCCGTAATTACCGACCAGTTGCCGTTTGATGCTCTATCGCGAAAATATTTGAGAAAATTTTACATAAATATATATTTAACCACGTTAAGCCACTTCTCGACGACCGTCAACATGGATTCAGACCCCAGATGTCGGTAATATCAAACCTCCTATGCATCTCAGATTTCTTATCACGAACTCTTGACAAGGGTGGCCAGGTTGATGTTACTTATTTTGACCTCAAAAAAGCTTTCGACAAGGTTGACATCGATGTCCTCCTAAATAAGCTGGCTGCGTTTGGTTTTTCCACAAGATTACTTCGTTTTTTTGCTTCTTACTTCCGGAATCGTAGACAGTACGTTTTTTATGAGGGTTCCATTTCGTTCGAATTCGAGGTTTTTTCTGGAGTCCTTCAAGGGTCTATCCTCGGACCGCTTCTGTTCCTGCTTTTTATTAACGATATCGGTTTAATCATCACTCATTCTTATTATTTACTTTTTGCAGATGATTTGAAACTATATCGTGAAATTAAAAGCCTGTTTGACTGCGTTCTTCTCCAACATGATATCGACTGGGTCTCAAACTGAGCCAAATTAAACTGCTTGCGCTTTAGTACACCTAAGTGCAACATCGTCTCGTTTACCAGATCGAACAATCCGTATGTATTTGAATATAATTTTTTTTTCCAACGCTTTAACCAAATCAAAGATCTAGGGGTTATTTATGATAGTAAATTACTTTTCACCAACATATGAATGATTTAATAAGCAAAGCATACAAGATTCTAGCCTTCGTAATTCGAAATTCTTATTCATTTCATAATACACAAACACTAAGGTTATTATACAACACGCTATTGTTAAGTGTATTGGATTCGAATTAGATCATTTGGGCCCCACGCGAATCATTTTACATTTTGCGCATTGAAAAAACGCGCAAGAAATTTTTAACATTTGTATTTTTGCGTCTCTACGGACGGGACCCTTTGCTATACCCATCTATTTATATTTTGGGCATGACCAATTACCACTCCTTAGAGAAACGTAGAGGTATTGCTCTCCTTAAATATTTTTTCTTTTGCTTAACGGTAAAATATTTAATATACAGTCCCGTACTAACTTACTTGGGAACTGACCTGTTGGGAGAGCCACGTGCTTCCTAAATATGGTGGATCAGGAAATCAATCTGTTTTCTACGTCGTATAACGTATTTACAGGGTTTTTTGAATTCATAGACGGTACAATTATAATTAATTAGATTAATAATCTATAATGTTATAAATATTTGTACAATTTTAATAAATAAATAAATATGTATTAATTGATAAACTAAAGTTCTTAAAAACTTAAGACAAGATTTTTGTGCATAGCGCAAAGGGTAACAATTATTTTTATAAACAATAATTATTAGCCTGAAACACTAATCCAAATTGAAAAAAAGGATGAAGGATGCAGGTTCGAGTCCTGTCGGCGACATTTATCTTTGCTCGGAAAAGGTTTTTTTTTCAATTTGGATTAGTGTTTCAGGTTTATAATTATTGTTTATAAAAATAAATATGTATTTATTATGCATATTATGCAAATAATAATAATATTAGGGTAATTTGCATATCACCATTTTTCATTAAAAATAACCTAAATAGAGAAATGAATGTAATCTGATGTATAATCGAAGCTAGTTATAATATTTTTTTGCGCTGCAATCTGACTCAGGCTGGCGTACAAATAAAGTACGGACCTCAAACAGGTGCAATAGATATCGACAAGCGGCGGGGACTATCAAATTGAAATTCATCATATTGTGACAGAAACATGTGATAAGATATTTTTTATTGTGAAGTTCAAGAAATAAAGGATCGGTGATTTGATAATTATTATTTCATAGATAACTATTATTTATTTACGGTATTATGAGTATCTAATGAGAAACGAATTGTGTCAATAATATTATAAATTTTGGTAGACTTTCTATGAGTATTGGCAGATCGATAGATTTTGGGTAAAATGGCATCACTAGTTTGGAGTTCGTAGTTGGAAAGTTGGCCGGCGTGTAGTTGCCCGATTTATAGTCACTATACGATCGCACAACTCCGAACCGAGTTCGAGTTGGGACGTTGAGCGATTGTGTGGTCGTAGCATAAGGTTAAATTATAACTCTTACTCTAAGAGAGTACCCTAAGTTTATAGCCTTAGAGGAATAATATTCCTTTTATAATATATAGTTCTTTAGTAGCAGTACTGGTTTTTTCCATTTTGAAAATATTGTACCCTAACAAACCTTCTTCTTTTGAATATGCAATCTGTGGCTAACCAGAGTGGTATATTTCCGGGTTACCCCAATACAACATGATGGCTTCAATGTTTTTCACACTAATTTTAAAACGTTATAGCAACAGTTTTACATTTCATTCAAACTACTCTATAAACCTTCCCCACACTAATAACAAAAACTGACATAAATAAAAACAATATTAGAAATCAGGGGGACTCACTCCTGACATCGATGCTATATATACCATAGATTTAGTTTTAATTCCTCGTTAGTCCGGTCTAAAATAAATAAGTGGAAAAAGTTACAGAAAGGTTATTTAATCAAAAAAAATATTTTAAAATGGAATTTCACCATGAATTAACAGTTTCAAAATTAGAAATAATTGTTATATCGATAGAACATAAGGATAAAATAGTCTACCTGAAGCGACCTGCCAATTAAGTACATATGTTTTTTTTCTGTATTTGTTTGTATTTAATAATATAGAGAATATGAAGTAATATTTCTTCAGCTTATACAAATCATCCAATTATTATTATTATTCCAGGTATTGTAAATCATCATGTCTTCGTTCCACAGGTCTTTTCAAAGCAGACCACTTATGCTGTGAAGTAAGTTCACACCTGTTCTTTTCAAATATTTCTATATCAGCACATAGACTTTTAATTTCATTTGTGGCGGTGTTGTTAAATAGGGGGCCAAAGAGGCGCAAGCTTCTCGCGAGCCGCGGTTTGGAGACCACCGTATTAAACTAATCTCATTCCTTATCCTTGCCAAATTAATTATATATTATTAATTCTAAAAATTCTAGTGTATTGGGAATTTAAATCGGCTGTGTAACCGTGTTACGTGACGTAAACATCAAATAAACTGTATTATCCTTGGCATTATTATAATTTTAGCGCTCATATCACTGAACTCACTTGTTCAAAATAATGTTTCACATTTGTTCCTATATTATTTAATAGATAAACCGATAGAAGTGTCTGGCGGGCGTGTCTGTGTGCCCAAATTGAGGTTAAAGTTTTATTACTTTGTATTTATCAAACATCATCAAATATTAAAAGTCTTTCTTGAACTGCGTATTCATGACACTTAATGACATAAAAGCATTCTATGTTTTAAAACCACTTTCGGGCGAAGGAATTATATATGTTTTGTAACAAAATTCCACAACTTCCTCACCCCAGATATAAAAGGAATAAAAATTATTTATGAGTACAAGTCAAGCATTTAAGTTTAGCTGAAAGAGATCAATGAAATAACCTTAAAAACAGCACTGAAAACGACATGGATTAAGAAAAAAATACAAAAAGGTAATAATAAGTACATACTCGTATACATAATTGTTTAATCTATAATATTTGTTTTTATCATCTCTTCATAAGTACTTAACTATTATACTATACTCAAATTATTTGGTATACACAATTGTTTTTTTTCTATACATTCTCCACATCTCTTTATACTTAATTATTATAATTTTTCAATTTACTTTGTCAATACTAGCTTTTTTACCTTCTATTTTTGTATAGTGGCTAACTAACTAACCATCAATCCGTTTCTCCGCAGGGGTAGGCAGCGAGGAAGGACCGCCAAACAACTCGATCTTGGCATACAGTTCTTGCTTCATTCACTTTCATACATGGTATCATACATTTTCTTCTATTATTCCGACTTCTGACATGGCCCGACTTAAGTATTTGATTCACTTGATCGTGTCATGTCTTCCTCGGGCGTCCCCGGCTTCTTCTTCCATTCACATTTGCGTCATACATTCTTCTTACACTCCTTTCTTCGTTCATTCGATCCACATGCCCAAAACATTTAAGCGTACCTTTCTTAATCTTATTCATTACGCTTACATCAGCCTTGCATTCTTTACGAATTTCAATATCAATAATGGCACTTAATATGAACTAAACTTGTCAATTTGACGGTCCTAAAACGGGATTTATTCCTAGTTGGGCAGTCAAAGCTTTATTACATTTTGTTATTAAATAATGTGTGTTTCAAAAAAATAAAATAGAATAACATTTTGTAAAAAATTAATAATCAATTTCGCTGGCCGTCTGGCGCCTAAACGTCGAAAAGTCGAATGAAAATTGGTGTAGATCACACCTCTAGGGAATATGTGGTCAGTGGTAAATAATAAATACACTAACATGATATTAGGTTACGTAACGAAGCGCTAAATGGCCAGGACAACTTTACTGGACCTGTCAATGATATAAACTGCTCTAGGAAGAGGAACAGAATATTAGACATGTCTATGACACACGGAGCCAGTAGCAAGGACATTGGCAAATATCAACAAAATGCATATATTTTTTAATTAATTATTTTACAATTAACATATTTTTAATACGATAATTTATTTTCTTTTTGAATGTTTTTTTATTATTATTAAAGAATAAACACAAATAAAACAGTCTTTTTTAAATTTATAAATCAACTAACCTGTAAAGCGGATAAAAAACTGTGCATTATTTTTCTCCTCCGGTGACTGAAATAGTTTTTTTTTAATAAAATAATATAAATTTTGTTTCTCTAATTAAACATTATGTGTTTTATAAATAAAAATACAAAGATACGAAAAAGAAAACAATATCAGTGTCTAATGGTAATATATATGAGGAATGGAAACTAGCAGGTTTCGCTAAAAAAACAACATAAAATTGGGTCAATGTTGTGGGTTTAAAATAATGGTACAATAAAATGAATGCAATTGAATGAAAAAAAAAATAACGATCGGTTTAACCACAGAGGAACCTTAGTATAATTGGCGGTGGTGAAAGCCTGTTCTTGGCATTACATGTATCATGTATCCATTTTCCCACTACTAATAGTCCAAGCGATGACCGTCAAATATCCCAACCAATCCGTCACCACCGCCAAATGAGTACTGGCCACTAACACAAAATAAGATTAGTGAAAAAACCCGATCTGCCGAAATTCTGTTCAGGGGGAGTCCTGGAAATGAACCACATCCGGTTTCATTTTTGGGAAAAAATAACCAAGATGTCACCTGACTAAAACTAACGGCAAAAGTTCTCCGATAATTAGTATCGGTAAAAAAATGCCGTCTTCCAACTTTTGCATAGGTACAACGATGACACGACAATTAATTCCCCGACCGTTGATCCCCCGACAGTTGATCCCTTCGACAATTGATCCTCCGACACTTGCCGCCCGATTGTTGATCCCTCCGACAGTTGATCCCCCGACAGTTGCCCCCCCCCTAATAGTTGATCCCTCGGAATCACCCGGACAGTTGATCCCTCTGACAGTTGTTGATCCCCAAAAGGATTATTACTGTTGAACGTCTTCATTTGTAAAGTCAGTACGCAGAGATGATTTGCGGTCGTATAACAAAAGTCGATATACTTTTATTTGCAGGCGTTTTGAGTGGAAATCCGCTGCATCAAATTCTTTTACTAACAACAATATAACCCCTTTACCTTTGTGGAACTTTTTTTATAAATATTTAAAAAAAAATAAAAAATCTTGTATTTTTAAATACTGTTTCAAAATGTGTTTTAAAATCGAACAAAAAAAAATATATAGAAAAAGAATAACACAGAAATAAGTAAAATATTTGACTTAACTTTACGATCATAATAATTATAATAATTGGATTACTTGTATAGCGCCGTTTTTGTGAAAAATCACCTCGAGGGCGCTGTACAAATATTAAATCCTATTCTTTATCTAATTGTGCACAAAAAGAACATACTTACCTCTCAGGTCGCTTCACATGAACACAGTTTTATTAGAAAATTAAAGTAAAGAGATGATATTTTTACAGTTGCTATTTTATCCTCCTTTTCTATTTTCCTATTGATGTTACATTTATTAGAAGATTGGTGGCACAAGAAGAGTTGGCATTTATTTGAAATACTTAGGACTGGAAAATGTTTATAAAATGACCTTAAAAAACGTAAGAAGCTTCTAATGGATATTACCATTTTATTTTTATTTTTTACACTTTTAGTTATTTACAGTGTTGCGGGCTGTGGGCTCATTTGCGCACCGATGCGTGAATTTTTTAAACTTTTTCTCTAAGTGGCTTTAGGTGAGCACCGACTGGCTAACTTAGCAATGCAATTTACGGGTGAATTTCTTCAATTTATGGATAAGATTGTCTGAAAAGATGAGTTTTAAGTTTAGTTCTGAATTCTGTTGAGTCTTTGATAATTCTTAAGTCGTGCGGCAGTTCATTCCAGGCTTTAGCACTCCGAATGCACGATCACCGAACTTAGTATTAGGTGTGCGCTTTGGTTCCTGCAACCTCCCGATAGCTGATGATGCTGGACTGCCTGGACTGACAAGTCTGGAAAGAAATATTCAATTTATTTTTTATAACTTATTGAAGTTTGTAAAATAAGTCAATAGATGTCTCATATAAATAAAAATCGGGTAGGTATATCCGAGACTCTATTCCGATTGCAATTGAGTTCGGGATGAAACTTTGCAATCATCATAAGGATAGCAGCCAATAATATGGGATTTATAAAAATGGAGGATAATATTAACAAGTTGAAGTATGATATCGGTGTAAATGGCGTACATTGAAATGGTCTCATTAACTAAGTTGGTTAAGCGGTTACCTCGGATAGGTAGAGGTCCTGGGTTCGAGTACCAGATGCGACTGAAATCTTTTTAATTTCTGTTGTTTTTTCGGTTTCGTGGTTCATTTGTGATGTGTTAATATTATCTTCTTCAATGATAAAAATTTAAAACTGGTTTACCACTAATCTGTAAAGCGTTCAGTTTCACTTGTTGGTACTGTACACCAGTAGCGTGCATTGCTCTGTGACTAAAGTTAGGCTGTGTGTAGTTTTTTATAAAACATTTTAATACTCGGCTATTTTGCTATCACTATATTGATTTATATGATAATACATCTTCACAAGAATATCAGAAGAATAATAATAATAATAATAATAATAATAATAATAATAATAATAATAATAATAATAATAATAATAATAATAATAATAATAATAATAATAATAATAATAATAATAATAATAATAATAATAATAATAATAATAATAATAATAATAATAATAATAATAATAATAATAATAATAATAATAATAATAATAATAATAATAATAATAATAATAATAATAATAATAATAATAATAATAATAATAATAATAATAATAATAATAATAATATAATAATAATAATAATAATAATAATAATAATAATAATAATAATAATAATAATAATAATAATAATAATAATAATAACAATAATAATAATAATAATAATAATAATAATAATAATAATAATAATAATAATAATAATAATAATAATAATAATAATAATAATAATAATAATAATAATGATAATAATAATAATAATAATAATAATAATAATAATAATAATAATAATAATAATAATAATAACGTTTTATTATCTTCTTTTTTTTATAACAATATAACATTTAATGATATCCTCACTGGTATTTTCCGTGCTGAGGATTTCATTTAAAAAATATGAAATTACATTATATTAAATTTTTGTGCTTGATGAAAAAAATAAAAATAATTCAAATGTGAGGTGTTTTAAGTGCAGTTATTTATATAAACGATACAACACGTAAAAATTAATAATTTATTGAACAAACCCACCTGTTTAGAATTTGGAATCCCCCAAGGAGCAGTTCTAGGACCAAAATGATTTTTTATTTACGCGAATGAAATGCTTTCAGTTCCGAAAATAGGAAAAATTATATCTTTCGCGGACGATAAAATCTTAATTACAGAAAAAATAAAAAATAAAACTTGGGAAGAAGCCTATCGAAACGCGAACACAGAAATACATCATCTGATACAATGGTTGGATGATAATTACTTATCCTTGAGCTCGGACAAAACTTTCTTCATGACATTCACAGCTCTTGTAAAAATTATTCCGATAACTGCAATTCACCTGAATGCTCTACACTGACAACAAAAATCACATCAAATATTTGGGCATAACAATAGATCAACATATTAAATGGACAGATTGTATTGCGAAAAATATTAAACGAATACGAAAAATCTACTACATATTCCTCAAACAAAGAAATATTCAACAAAAATCTATGCTACTGGAGGTTTACTATGCTTTAGGACAATCAATTGTATAATATGGAATAATAGGCTGGGAGAGGCGTATAAAACAAACTTAGCCCCATCAGAAATACTCCAAGGAAGACTCATTAAAATAATTCTAAAATAACCATCTGATTATTCAATGAATTTAAGGTGGTAGATTTTTATTTTTTTATTTTTTTATATGAATACCGCACAAGAGTCCCAACTGCTCCTAACCGTGTGGAGCCAGTGAGACTATGGCATTCCCGATTGAGGAATGTTGTGAAGCTGAAGGTATTGGGGAGGGGAAGGAGAAGGGAAAGAGGAAGGTGGGGAATTGAGGTGATTTTCTCACGAAAACGGCGCTATAGAAGTAATCCAATTATTATTATTATTATTATTATTATTCAGATCTGGTCACCAAACACAGCTAAAAGCCATTTCAAGCAACGTTTCAATTCTGAATGGTGGTCTTTCACCAGGGCGATACTGAGAGCATCTTCCACTCTGGAACGTGCGTAAATATACCATATATTATTTTTAAATGAATTAATTGTGAAACAACACAAATTAATTAAATAAAATTTACTTGCGCACGCCGGGATTTGAACCCGCGACCTTCGGATTCGTAGTCGAGAGCCTTACCCCTCGACCACGGAGGCCGTCGATTTAAATAGAATATACCAAAAAAAATCATTACTTCAAATCCATAAAGAAAACCACCAATTAAGCACCAGGCTGAGAACCACGGGACAAAAATGCGTACACTAAATAGAACAACAGTTCAACACCATTACACATACTCAGATATAAAATGCTTTAACGAACTTCCTAAGAAAAACCCAAGATGAAAAAAATTATAATACATTCATATTCATATATATTAAAATAAATTCTAGTACTCATATTCCTACTGTTGCTATTCGCATGCGGTCGTCCTCTTTAATTATTTTAATCATAAATTAGAAACATAAATACTAACAAGAAGTGGATAATAAATCGATAACATTTTTACCACCAGACATGGCTTTTAATGGGTTTGTTTTGTCAGGAATATCGTACTCGTCGACCTTGGCCAGTTAGCCCACTCCACGAAAATAAAAGTTTATCCAATTAGCATCAGTGACAGGTGGTGATTTTTCAAGATATGCTAAATATCGAGGAATGGAATCCAAGATGATTTTACATAAAAGTATTCCATGAGTTCATCAAATACAATGCGATGAACTGTTATCAAAAGATCTTGTTTAAAATTTCTTCAAGTGCCTCTCCATGTATTGTGTTGATGCCCACCTTTTCCCTTGTCACACTTGAGGTGGAGGACGTGTCACAAAATAGTAAATCAGCTATTGTTTAAAATTGCAGGTATCTATCGTGATGCACGATAAAGGTATATTTTGTAATGATGATTTAACTAAAACACTCTCAGATCGCTCATTCTCTTTTTTTTTATATTAACTTTATCTGTGGCAGTGCTCCGACACCTTTTAACACCCCCGACACACAGTTGATCCCCCGACAATTAGCTCCCCGACAGTTGATCCCCCGGACAGTTGTTCCCCTGGACAGTTGATCCCTCGGAGAGTTGATCCCCTAAATGATTATTTCTGCTGTACGTCCTCATTTGTAAAGTAAGTATACAGAGAGGATATGCGGCCGTATAACCAAAGTCGATATACTTATATCTGCACGCGTCTTGAGTGGAAATCCGAAAAATAAAATCTTTTTACAAAATTCTACCCAAATATAATTGCAATCTGTATCTCAGATATACCTATCCGATGGGACATCTATTGACGAATATGTATATCCGAGAATCTATCTAGATTGCAATTATATTCGGGAAGAACTTTGTAATCATCATAAAGATAGCAGCTAATAATATGGGATTTAATGAAAGATAATATTGAGTATTAAAGTTGAGGTATGATATCGATGAAAATGGCGTAAAGTGAACTGGTTTCATTAGCTCAGTTGGTAGAGCGGTTATCCCGATAAGACAGAGGTCCTGGGTCCTTATTTTAAGTGGCTTTATTCGGTTTCGTATTTCATTTAAGATTTGTTAATATTATCTTCTTCAAATAATAAATATTACAATGAGTTTTATAAGCTTTAATACGTTATTAAAATAAAATAAATGATAACAGACTTCTGCTTTGTCATGATATTCATCTCTTTTCCCCTGTCCTATTCGGGTCGGGGACCCATTGCCTCGAAAAAGCGCCTATGGCTATTTCATCGGCCTAAGTCCATAGTAGGTTTAACCTGTCCGCTGTAGTTGTTCACCCCAACTTATCGATTATCCAACTTATTGAGGTTATCCAGTCAATCGACGGCATCAGAGACACTTGCATCAACAACGGCAATAACGACGGCCTCCATGGTCGAGGGGTAAGGCTCTCGACTACGAATCCGAAGGTCGCGGGTTCAAATCCCGACGTGCGCAAGTAATTTTTATTTAATTAATTTGTGTTGTTTCACAATTAATTCATTTAAAAATAATATGTAGTATATTAGCGCACGTTCCAGAGTGGAAGATACTCCCAGTATCGCCCTGGTGAAAGACCACCATTCAGAATTGAAACGTTGCTTGAAATGGCTTTTAGCCGTGTTTGGTGACCAGATCTCTGAATAGCCAGGTATTACCAACCTTCCTCTTCCCCTTCTCCTTCCCCTCCCCAATACCTTCAGCCTCACAAAATTCCCCAATTGGTAATGTCATAGTCTCACTGGCTCCAGACGGTTGGGAGCAGTTGGGACTCATGTGAGGTATTCATATAAAAAAAAAAAAATAAAAAATAAACACAGATGTGCCACATTGAAACTGGTGCATAGCGACATTCTTCTACAACGTGTTTTGTAGATACTAATTGTTATTTTTGGTGGTAATTTGATCATCGCACCGCACCGCACGCCGCTGCCGACATGTGCAGCATGCAAATAGGACTCGATTTTCTATGCGATTAGAAATACATTCCAAAAAACAACATTTCAATATTGATAATAACGTAACTTATAAATGTTACCGCTATAACTGAATTTCTGTTCAAATCCACTGAATCTACACACGAGTAGACTGATCTTTCCACAACCTATTAACTGGTCCCTTGTTATCCAGAAAAAATCATAAAGCAAAAGATCTTCCGAATTTTACTGTAAATTGTAATTTTTCTTGTAGCAAATGCAAAAGATCCACACAAATGGGCCAATGATAGCAAAAATAGTAAGGGCCGGTTTTATAATCATCCGTTTGTAACACTTAATAATATTAATATATCTTTATTGTATTTAAATTTAACTATAACTAAAATACATGTACGGGTACAATAAAGTGTACAGTGATTTATAAAGTAGATATATAGAAAGGAAAATAGACAATAATAAAATAACAGTAGGTAATATGTACAAAACAGAAATGCATAGTTATAAGTTGAAGTTTCACATAACCCGCCTCACTAGGCTAACCTGTGTTGAGGCAGTAATTTTGAATATTATTTTATAATTTTGAATATACACTTATATTAAGATGTGCTCCGTAAATGGTTAAAGAAATAACTTCGAATTTGGGTGGGTGCACCGGTAAATGCCCTATCATTACTTTTAATCCATATTTTTAAATTGTGTTTGTGATTATCAGATTTTTTGATGCTAACTGGAAGAATGTTGAAAATTCCGTTGCCCAAAAGTAGTATGAGTGACAGAAATTTGAAGTAAATTTTTGTTAGTATTTCTAGTAATACGAGTGGTTAGTCTTGTTTCATAGTATTTATGTTTGTTTGTATAAAGATGGGTGAGGATTATTTTAGCGTAAATCTGCCGAATGTCAAATACTCTCATTATATTAAAAATTGAGTTGGAGTCTGTAATTAGAGGTAGCTTAAGGATGATTTTTATAATCGTTTTCTTTACCTTTATGATTGGGTCTGGTGCAGTGCAGATTAAGGCGCACCTCCCCATACTATGATACTATACTCAATAATAGTCTGACAGCCCTTGATACCATTTTTAACTAATATTTGGATAACCGCCCGATTTCGTTGTTTTATAAACGTTCGTCGGATTACCGATCGTTTTACGGTTGTCGTTGGCCGACGATCGCTTATTTGAAACCGTGTACTATTTTAAATAAAAAAAACAATATATAATTTGCATCTGTGAAATGGATTCCTCATCGAACAGTGGAAGTGATGAAAAGCTAATGGAAATGTTTGAAGACAAAAAAAAACGGACGGATAACGGTCCGTTGACGAAGCGACTCGTTACGTAACAGAGATTTGGTAGGGTTGTTTATAAAACTTGCCCTTAATGTGCTAAGTTTGCTTAATACGAAAAAAATATGTGGAGGCATTCTTTTTCAATATTCGTGAATAAGGCCACGCCTGGACCGAGGAACCCTGAACCCAATTATAATAATCTAAATCAAATAAATTATTACCTTTTTTGGAATAACTTCATGAAACTCATAAACCTCATCGTAATATATATTTAATAATTGAAAATAATATTAACAACTCTCAAAATGGAACGGGGAATCGAAAAGACACAGAACAGAAATAGATAACGGTAGCAGCTGGGACTCGAACCCAGGACCTCGTGGTCCATCCGGGACCTTGCGCTCTAATCCACTGAGCTACGGCTACCGCAAACCGTCCCGTTATTTTTTTAGTAAATGAACATGGGCATTTACATATATAAATGAAGATGAAGACATTTAACAAGTTTCTGAAAAGTTAAATAATTTCCGGATACACTGGTTGATTAAATTGGGAATTGTCCAACCTCCAATAAAATCTTTCAAACTCATTTCGAATTCATCATCACAGGGGTGTATAACTCCACACATACTCGTCTCTACATCCCTTGGAAAGTCCTGGCCGCAACCATGAACCGCATCCACTTTTTCAGGTCCCCTGGCGTCTCCCTCATGTTCCTCACTTAAGGCTGTGGCGTTTGTCTCGACACCGTTGGATTCAAAGTTTGATTGCAATTTTATTGAGCATAATCCTGATTTGATTCGTAAATATGCGCATAGCCGGTCGTAAAACAATTAATCCTACCTATAATACATAGGCATACGCTAGGCCAATTCAAATTGACTAGTTACTTGACGATTGCATTTTTTAATTTTTTTTGTTTTTGTTTTAAAAATGCAATTAATAAACAGAAAAAAATGTTGCAAGACATAATATCGTAGAATAGAAGTATGTAAGTGATTAATTATAGTAATTAAAACCAAAAGTAAAATAAAAGGAATCAAGACAATTAACACAGAGATAATTACAATTATGGTCTAAGAAAAAAAAAAAAGATGTAGTCCCACAAAGTGGTCACATGACAGCTTGTCTGCAGGTTCTTCCACTTTAATTTATTATTAGAATAAAATAAATCTGGGGTATGTAAATTAATTTGAAACGATTTCAACTTTTTTACATAGGCAAGACTTCAAGAAATTTTAGTATTAGAGTTAAGGAACACCTAAGGGGTTTAAATAATAATAATTATTCTGAATTTGTCAACCACATTTTGGAAACCAATATTATTTTTTGATATAAATAAAGGTTTAAAAATGTGCATAAAAATACAACCGGTTTACAATTAGACACATTTGAAATTTTAGAAATCAGAGAAAGTGTTAATAGAAAATTAAATATAATTAATGTCAAATACTTCTTTCAAATAGCTATCTCTTGAATTTATTTTCTTATTAACATTTATAATAAAAAATAATTTCTTTTCTAATTTCTAATATAAAAATGTTGTATTAATTTTTTATTAACATTTTTGATTAATTATTACCTATTTTAATCAATATTTGTTTATGATTATCATTTGTCTATACTTGAGATAATAAATTTTTAATATTCTGTATATTCCTATATACAGAATATCAACTATACATGTTGATATGTATATATTGATAAGGTAGCGATGCTTGTTCTTTTTAAAAATCTACAGTTATATTCAGAGCTTGATGAAATTTTGCTTATTTGATGTTTTACGTAACGAATTCACTACTTAAAATGTATTCTAGACACCGCGAACATAGAAATATAGCTAGTAATGTCAATAACAAGTCTTAAACTCCAGGTGGCCTATTAAATGCTAGCCGCGTGAGTTTATGTGTGCCCCTGTATTACGCATCAACGATGGAAGAACGTGTATCTCGACGCCATTGACCATGTGAGCTGTATCAAACCCCTTATTAACTGTGCTGATGTAATTATTTGCCTCCCGTAAACGCCCAATTTAGTTCCCGAGAGAGAGAGAGAGATTCAGTATACAATAGTTAGGATGTGTTTTTAGGTTAAATTGATCGCATGTACTGATGTAAATATAATGTGTTCCCTCTCAATAAACCCTGTACTGAGAACTGGACTCACTACTCTACCCTACGGAGCTAATCGAGGAGAACTGAGAGATGGCCGTCCCAACGGCTGGCCTCCCGGTAACCATAAAATTCATTTTTCTTATGTGATCTTCACCGTCTGGGCCCCACCTGGCCCTCACACTGGCGCCCACGTCACACTGGTGCTCCAGCATAGTAACCGTCACACTGGCGTCCCACGTGAATGGTTGAGGGCACGTCACAGATGTTAAAAATAAGAGGAAACTACTGGGTAGGGGTAGGGGTAGGGATAGAGATAGGGGTAGGAGTAGGGGTAGGGGTAGGTAGGGATAAGGATAGGGGTGGGAGTAGGGGTGGGGGTAGAAGTAGGGGTAGGGGTGGGGAGGGCATGGGGGTAGGGGTGGGGGTAGGGGGTGGGGGGTAGGGGTAGGGATGGGGGGTAGGGGTGGGGTAGGGGTCGGGAGTGGGGTAGGAGTAGTGGCGGCTCGTGACTTTTGAGTGAGCTGAGTGATATTAAAAAAATATGATGTTATTGATAGGTGGGGTACTGCCCTACCTAATGTTTAAAACTCCATACAAAAAAACGAAAGCTAAAACAAAAAAGTGGTATTTTTCAATCTTACCACTCTAGCTCACTCAAAAGTCACGATCTGTCACCATGTAGGAGTAACACATCACAACGTCAAAACTTTACTCCAAACCATTTATAACCCTGGGCAACGCCGGGTACTTCAGCTATAATGCAAAACGCACGATGATTATGTTAAAGAAATCAGTTGAACAAATTATTCTTTTAATTAAATCATACCAGAAAAGGTGTAATTTACGCGACCTTGTCATAACACGTTTACAGAAAAAAATTGTAATAAATGAAGGTGGATGCCTCTTCCGGAAAAAAGTGATACAATTTATTATATCTTTGAATAAAATGGATATTGGCATATTACGGCGCACCTAAACATAGCTGGGCGGGCTATTCGCTCGTTATTCGATCGCACAGAGGCCGACGGCATTGACCGTCACTAAATAATTAGAAAAAAATGTGTAAAATTCAACGGATTGTGTGAACTTTACACCATGTTAACACAAGCAACTGTATAAAATTCTAGCGTACGGTGACTATAAATAAATTATCTTAACACACACATAGACAAAATCGTACACAAATCGTGCTACTAATTAATCGCATGCCTATTCCTGAGCAATACAACAATATAAGTTACACAATTTATAAGTAAATAAAAGTCTAAAGAATGAAGAAGCACGTATAAAAATGTGTATAATTATTAGCACGGGTCGCCAACCATAGGTAGACGGGACACAAAGAAATGACAAACAAATAATAACGTGGTATCTTGTTACTAGATAAATAAAGAATGACGTTAATAAAAAAAAAACCAAGGCGGGTTTACTCGCACTATGCTTAGCGCCATTCCTTTCAAGCATTGACTACAGTCTGACACTTAAAAGTAGGGGTATTTTTCCACCTTCATATAATTCGGGCAAGACAAGACCCGCATTAATAAATACCTTCTTGCAGCTCCTACCTTGACCCGCCTCACAACGCTGCCCATCCGGGTGGTGATAAAGCACCGTGCTTACTTATAACTCGTTATGAACTTTATGTTTTTGTTATTATCATTGCTTTAAAGTTTTGTTTTGAATACTCGTGTATAAAATTAAGACGTAATAAAATCTGATGCAGGTTGCCAACCCCTGCACTACAGCAACCAGCTACCTACTGCGTTTAGTAATTGACAGAATGAACGACCTATGATTTAATTGCCTGAAGTGTTCACGAACGCGAGAGCATTATTTTTTATCACGGAAATGTATAGTTTGCAGTCTGCAGTCTGCAGTCTGCAGTCTGCAGTAGATATAATATGTACATACGTTAATTCTTGACTGCAGGAGATAGCTAGATAGACGGATAACACAAGTCTGCAAGTAAAAAATTGCATATTATTTTTAAACATTTCCTTATAGATTTCAACTTTTTATAAACGATAAAAATACCAAAAACATTCCATCAAATCAATTGTTTTTGTAACACTCAAGTTTTTGTTTGTATTTAGCGTCAAATTTCTAGTTAACTTAAAACTTTGTATTCTTTTTTATTTAAAGAATGGCCTTAAAACGTAGACCTAACCTAACCTAACCTAACCTAACCTAACCTAACATTATTTCTATCAATTATAGCTGGACTTGGCAAAAACAAAATTTAAGAGTTGAAAAGAGTAGTGATAGGGGAGGTGGGTAAAATCGTTTTAGTATTAGGGGGAAGGTCGCATGATCGTGTAGAAACAGGTTAAAAGTTGATAGTGAGTAATATTACCCTAATTGGCTCAGCTATTCGTCCAGTGTCCCATGGTTCTGAAATACCAGCTCCAAGGTCACCTTCTAATTTATATGACATCCTGAGTGAGTCAGAAAACTCAGACACATTAGCTTCCCAGGACGAAATAGCTCAGATTTTTCTGTTGACGGGGGACATCAACTTTTATCTCAGAATCAGCTCAATGACCTAGTAGGAGACTTAGGTCTCTTAAAATATGCAGCCGAATTGCTAGGATCAAGGCTAAAAAACAAAAGCCTGCTATCGTCTGGGACCTCACTTTCGTGATACACGGATCGGGAGAGAGAAATTACTCAGTTTTTCTCCAAATAGTTAAATCTGGTTTATTGTGATGATGTTCACCGGTTCATGAAGTGCGTTAAAATAGAATATGATTGATCAAAATGGCGCATATTCATTGATTCGTCTAGAACTAGCATCAAAGCAGTCTTGCTGCATTATGGAAACGTATTTGCATCTCTTCCTATGGGACACTCGGTTCATCATCGACCTTGGTTCCCCCAGAAAAAGTATTATTACCATCTCTTCATATTAAATTGGGGCTCAAAAAGCAGTTAAATTACTGCCGAGAGATGGGGATTATTTCAGATATCTGCGTTCCAAGTTCCTGAAACTATCTGAAGCCAAGTCAAAAGAGGGAGTTTTCACTGGCCCCGACATAATGCTATGTAACAAATTAGTTACAATTTAAAAACAAGGAAGATTCTAGCCGTTTGTTGAAAGGCACCTAGCTCCTCGTAAAAGATCCGCGAACGCGGGCTTGCCACACGAGAGCGACGGCCATTTTTCACACAGAAAGATTTCGCTCGCAGACCGCAGAGGTTGTGTCATCGACACGCGCTCCTGCGCGGGCTCGCCGTTTACAATGGCGTCTTGTTTTAAAAGTCCTAATTACTGTTGACCATTTACTTGTGAGGTCCCTAAATTGTGGACCGGGTTTTGTGCACTAATATGAAGATACCGTTCCTGGCTAGAGCTATCTCGTCCCCGACCGATGTCCCCATGAAAGCTGTAACTATTTCCTATTTTTAATGTGCTGTTAATCACGCCGTTTAAAGTAACTTTAATGGTACTGGAGAGAGAATCCTAGATTAATAGATAGGGTGTGTGTTACCAATTGTAAGTATAAGCTTCCCCATGTGTACCCACTGTGATTGCCTTCCCGTAAAATAAACCCTGTCTAGAAAGCTCACATATTTTCTTTGGTAGTTGAGTACCTTTTTCCACTGAGCCCGGAATGAGGCTGTTGCCGACTCACAACTGCAGAAGAAGGGTTACCTGTTCTAACCGCTGAGCTATCCAGGTAAGCTTGGAGTCGGGCGCCCTTCGCCCGGCCTCCAGGTGAGTTTAACCTAACCTGTTACTTTTACACTGTCGCTCCAACGTGCATTAACTGCCTTCTATTACAATAAGAAAACTTTTGTCTGATCCCCTCTTTTTGGAAACAATGGGAGAAAAAAAAACATGGGACTCTATCGAGAATGTAGTGCATAAGATTTAGTGGAATACTAAGAATCCTGACTACAACACCATTGTATAACGCATGCTGACAGCAAATGAAGCTCAAGGATGCAAGATGAGATTAAAGGTTCATTTCTTACACTCCCATATTGACTCTTTACCCGGATGTACTTAAAAGTTTTTTTTTTACACTATTATTGACTATTTTCCCGAAAAATCGGGAACTTTCCCGAACGTTATATGGCTAAGGCTCATATGACGCGAAAGTAAATGTTAGAAATAGTTGAGGACGCCCGAGGAAGACATGACAAGATCAAGTTAATCAAATACTTAAGTCGAATAAGTACTTACATTTTGTAAAATTTTTTAAGTTTAAAAAAAAAAAAACAAGTTCGAAAAACTCTTGATTCCTGTGTGAAAGATTCTTGAAAAGATGAACGATTTACCTTTGATACAGTGAAGAGACAGTGAGTGCTGATGATGATGTGTGGTAGAAACTGTCAGTATCGCCTTGGATAGAAACTCACCGATCAGTATATAAAGTTTGAAACGACTTGTGCCCGATTTAGAAACCAGTTCTGAATAGCTAGGTATTTTTCAACTTTCCCTTTCCTCTGACCTATCTCCTACCCTCTCCAGCTTCAGACGTGAAACATGCCCCAAATTGGGGATCCCATAGGGCCGGGCAGTCGCAGTCCGGACAATAGAGATGTAAATTATAAAAAAGTTCTTACGTAAATAGCACAACATAATGTTTCAATTTTGTTTGGACTAATTTATTGAAGCTTGTAAACTTCAATATAATCTTTAATCGTTGAAGATAATATTAACAAATCTCAAATGAAATGTGTAACAGAAAAGAAAAAAAGTAACTGTTGTATCTAGTCTAGAATAGACCGAGAGGTCCTGTGTTCGGGTCCCAGGTACGATCGTTACCTTTTTCATTTTCTGTTTTACCTTTCATTTGAAATTACCAATGTACGTATTTGCTATTTTAAGTTAAACAAATAAAAATAATTATGTAAAAAATAATAAAAACACCAACTTTGAAAAACTGCACACAGTCTACCTTTGGTCATAGAGTAATGCACGCCACTGGTAGGTATAATATTTTCATCTGAATAATTATCGGAAACTGGCTGAAATACCCGGTGTTGCCCGGGGTTATGAATCAGATGTACCAAAATCACAATCCAAAGATCCCACAATGAGTTTCTTAACTCTTGGGAATACAAAGCATAAAGTATTGTGTACTTTTTAATAAATAAAAAACTGCTTAAAGTTGTGGAAAAGGGGATGGGGGTGATTTTCTGAAATCCATGTAGACAGTAACCTTCCTATTATTTCGAAGGTCAAGTGTGCAAAATTTTATCAAGCTCGAAATAAAACTGTAGATTTGTATACAAAACAAACACACCCTCCTTATATAATAGAGAAGATAATATGATTGTCTAAATTTATTGAGAAATATTGAGTATTTTTATGAAGAATGTCTATAAACATTAACTATACGGTCCGTTTCACAGATTCGCTATTCCTAGCAAACGGATTGCGATCTTTGGAGCACAGACGTCAGGTGAAAATGCTGTCCTTGTTCTACCGGCATTTCTATGGAAGGTGCTCTTAGGAACCAGCCTCATTGATCCCTTCGGTACCGGTGTACAGGCGGGAAACACGTCAAACGCGCACCCAACATCTATACACGATAGACATTTGTCAAGTGACAACGGGTCGCTTCTACTTGTGCTCAACAGCCCAGCTGTAGAATGAGCTTCCGGCCTCTGCATTTCCTCCCTCCTACAATATGGGTTTCTTCAAGACCCAGGTTTACTCCTTCCTATCTTTCAAAAGACCTTCCATACAGCCTCTCCAAAGATGACTGGACATAATTTCCTTCAAGGCCTCCTGCGTGGAGTAATTGTAAAATAACGAGAAAAGTTATCATAAAAGAATTTCTAACATCATACAATTTTTGTATTTGTCATTCTAATATATTGCTTAAAAATCAGAAAGGTTTTTTTATGTGAACACCCTACGAGGCTCCCCACCCTCCGGAGCCAGTAGGACTATGGAATCCCCATTTGGGGTATATTCTGAACCTGAAGGGAGTGGAAAACGGCTGAAAAAAAATAGCTGTGAAAGACGAAGGTTGGGAATTACCTAGCAATTCAAATCTGGTCACAAAACACAGTTAAAGCTATTTTAATACTGAGAAAAATTTCACTCTGAATTCAACAATATGCATAAACGTGTGTTTTCCGTCACCATTACAACAACGTAAAAACATGTTTTTCTATTTCCTTGTGTTTTATCTTGTGCGTCATTTAGTATTTATTGCACAATAGAGATGAAATTGTTGGAAACGAAAAAAATGACGATTCAGTAAGAAAAAAGTGCTAACAAATAGTTACCAGGTAGTAACTAATGTAAACATAGAAAAAAATTAATATAATATCAAAAAAGGGTAGTTACCCTAAGCCTATTACAACATTTCTGAATGGCGTGTCAATCAATGATTCAATCAACACTTTACTGTATATATTACATTCTTCATAAATCGTTTGATAGTTAGATGAACAAACTGCGAGTTTCTCTGCGACCCTGGATGCATAACTGATTAGTGATTCGATTACCTCCGAAAGATCTCGGTCAATGTTAGGGAGGAAGGAAGGAATTGCGAATTTTTTTCTAATTGCTCAAAGTTCATGAAATTTCGCAATGAACGGAGAATTTTATTACTTCTTATTAGATTTTTTATTTACGTAAAATGGGGTTAGTTTGATGAATGGGTAACTTGCATATGAAAACTATTTTTTAATACCAAAAAACAAAAAGTTAAAACCAAAGATATGAACCTTTTCCTGCTATAACTGTATATTTTCCCCACTTTTCTTTCTTTGTTTTTCGATTTGTTTTCTTATCTAACTTAAAATATTTTATTTAACTTACCTTTAACATCCATGTATTAATACAAATAAACCAATATACTGCAACTAACTGATACCAGGTATACCCACGCACTGGCCTTGCCTATGTGGGATTTTTGTTTTATATACATTACTCATAGGTTGTTCAGATGTATTTATAATTTAATGATAAAAAAAAAAAAAAACAAAACAAAATGTTTATAATCATTGTACCTTATTTGTGTGAATGTATGTTTCAAAAAATGAATTAATAAAAATAAAATAATAAAAAATTGAGTTCTTTTGTACATTATAACGCTGTTTTCATGCATATTTTCCCATTCTCCTTATAGTCTTGTTCAACTATTCACTAAGTACGACTTTTTTCAAGCAATACTTTGTCATAAATTAAGTCATATTAAGTTCAAATTAATTTCAAATTAAAGTCAAATTAAAGCCAAATTAGAGTTAAATTTATGTAAAATTAAAAACAAATTATAGTAAAATTAACGTAAAAATAACGTAAAATTAAGGTATGATCATAGTAAAAAATTAAAGTAAGATTAAAGTTAAATCAAACTACAATTAAATTTAAATTAAAGTCAAATTAAAGTCAAATAAAGTCAAGTTAAAGTCAGATTAAAGTCAAATTAAAGTCAAATTAAAGTCAAATTAAGGGCAAATTAAATCATCAATTAAGGTCAAATTAAATCATCAATTAATTCATAAATTAAGCCAAATTTACAAACTATGTTGCAATGAGTAATAAGTAAATAATAATAATAACTGCTATGACCAGCTCTGGTATGGGGGCTCCATCGAAGTCAGAATTAAGTAAGCCTCTCAGAAGCTGGGCGTATTGTACAGAGCCCGCAGATACTTTAATAGTACACAACTGCTGACCCTGTACAAATCGCAAGTGCGCCCACTGTGGAATTTAGCAGCCACCTCTGGTCGATAGCCCCAAAATATCTGAAAAAAAACCCTTGACTCTGTGCAGAAACGGGCGGTCCGTTTGATAGATTCGCCTATCTTAACAAATGGACTGCAATCTTTGGAGCACAGACGTCAGGTGGGAATGCTGTCCTTGTTCTACCGATATTTTAATGGAAGATGCTCTGAGGAACTAACGTCCACGATCCCTTTGGCACCAGTGCATAGTCGAGAAACACGCCAAACGCGCGCCTAACATTTGTCACATGAGAATGGGTCGCTTTTATGACTCGTTTTTGTGTTCAACAGCTCGGCTGTGGAAATGATTTGCCGGCCTCAGTGTTTCCTCCATCCTACAACATGGGTCTCTTCAAGACCCAAGTTCACTCCTTCCTATCCTCTAAAAGACCACCCACACAGTATCCCTAAAGATGATATAGGCCTTGAGGGAAATTATTCCTCTCAGGGTCTCCTGTGTGGGTATATTTTATTATTTATAAAATGGAAAACACGAGTAGGTACCTTCTTAAGAACATTTTGAAAAAAGAAACGTTTTGAATGAAATAAAATATTCAAAAGAATGTTTCTTTATTTGAAGACAATTACATTCGCTGTCAAATCAATTATGGCACCGTAACGACAAGTGGAAAATCCCGAGCAATGCCGGGTACACACACATCAGCTAGTTTAATATAAATGCATATAAAATATTCAATACTACGGATATATCAAGCTACCTACAAAAATTTTTAAAATTTATTTAACGAAAACTACCCAACTCAATAGAAAAAGATTTCTCGTTTTTGAGTTGGGGAGCAGCGCCATGTAGCGACAGTAATGGTAACTGAGTATAGAAATAAAATATATAGTTACAGTTTGTTTTGTTGTATATTACAGTCCTACTACATAATACATTATCTACAAAATAGAATAGTAATGATAATTGAAATGCAACAATAAGGCGCATATAAACATTATTCATTTTAATTTTATTCATATTTCGAAAGGGCTGATCAAATATTTCTAGAGAACATGTTTTTTTTTCCAAGGAACGTCCAAGGAAGAGGGGACGTCCAAGGAAGACGTGGCACGATCAAGTGAATCAAATACTTGAGTCGGGCCATGTCAAAAGTCGGAATAACAGAAGAGAATGTATGAGACGTTGTATGAAAGTGAATGAAGCAAAAAGTGTATGCCAAGATCGAGTTGTTTGGCGGTCCGTCCTCTCTGCCTACCCCTGCGGGGAAACGGCGTGATGGTTAGTTAGTTATGTTTTTTTTTATAGGAAAAAATATTACTAATTCACGTCCACTATTAACAATTAAGAGTTATGTTCACTGAGAAAAAAAATGCAATTACTGCTGGAGTTATCTAATAATTGCTTGATTTTTTATTTGAAGGAGTTATAATTTTTTTCAGTTTTGATTTTATATGGGAAGGAATTTAATTAAAAATTTCCCTGGTGAGCATAGTGGAGTTGAGAAGCACTAATTTTAAATTAAGGGGTTTCTAAGTTGCCACGTGATCTTGGTCGGTTACTTATTTTTGTTGAAATTGTTAAATTGAAATGGTATTTTTGAAATTGTAATAACGTGTTCTTTTTGAATATTGTATTTAAACTGAGAACCCCAAAAGAGTTAAACAGCTGTGTAGTTGAAAATGTCGATGGTTTTCGTAGGATGGCTTTCAAAATCATTCTCTGTATCTTTTCAACTGAAGTTGTTTCTAAAAGATTCCCCACAACTGATTGTACCACACTGTTAGTTGATAGTCTACTAAATCACTTAGATAAATTATGCTATTTTTGCCTGTGATGGGTAAACATTTAGCATAGTCGCATTATTTCATTTTATTTTCACACGGTAATTAATGGATTTTCATACAAATATTGTTTTGGAAGTTTTTTTTTCTTTGAAAAAAATAGGATAATAGGAAGTATATTTTGTCAGTATTTAGTGACAGACAGTTTTTCATTGTTTCCTCTCATGATTTTCCTTTTGTGATCACCACAGTGCCGTCTGCATAAGATACGATGTTTCCAACTAAGGGGAGAGTATTTACATAGATAATAAAAAGGATTGGACCGATGACAGTACCTTGTGGTATACCGAAAAATGTGATTTTGGGTTCACTTAATTTATTTTGACATATTGAAATCTCTCTCTGTCCCAATTTGTTTACAACAAAGAAGTTGTGCAAAGTAACCCTCGTTTACGGCACGTCATTTATAATTATTATTGTCTTCTGCCATAAAATTCCCATGTAAACGTTTTGAAGCGCAATCCCCCTCATGAAGCATACCTATAACTAAAGTTATTTGAACAATAAACATTATTTATAAAGCAGAAAAAACTGTTACAATTTCATCAGAACGCAGCTCACTGTTCGAGAATTTTGCTGTTTTAGAACATAGGTTTTCTATCTTATAGTTAAGTTTTAAAAACGGAATAGAAGCAGGGACAAACAAACATCTCCACCAGTCCGTATACGTAATACTGATTGGGACCTCGTCCGATATGTTCGTTACGAATAGTTTATACATTGTCATTCTCGTGGCGCTTCGGCAGAAAACCGTGCCGAGTGTGCAATCCTACGGAATCTACAAGGCGACCGTGTGCGAAGCTGCATGAAGACTTGTAAATTTGTACGGAATATTTTGCAAGAATCAACAGATTTTTTTCTGCGATTATCTTGTATTAAGTCATTATCAAAATATGTTAATTACTGAAGATGAAGATAAAGATAGATAAAGAAAAATAAAGTTTCTCACTTGTAATTTTCGTATTTAAAACTATTTTTTCGTGACGGACGTCTTAATGAATTGTTTCTTTTTGTTAGGGGGCTAATTTCTGGTGCAGTGATATGATGAAATTCCTTTAGATCTAATATATATAATATTGAAAAGAGCAACAAAGCTTTTTTTTATAGAGAACTAATTTTTATTCGATTGAACTGTCAACGAGATAGGCCTCGAACCGCCACTGCTACCAGATGAATGATGGCACCTCCCCTGACTGTGAGTATCCTCTCTAAATAATACCTATTCAATGCTTTTTGTTGTTTCGTAATTCAGTTTCATTCAGATTAGAATCTTACAACCTCCAGAAGGCACGTTCAAGGGACGCTATACACGTACAGTGTTCTATTCGATTTAGTTACAGTCTGACATTTTATAGTAGTATGACAGCCTCCGTGGTTAAGTCGTTACGATGCTCGGGTACGAATCTGGAGGTCGTGGGTTCAAATCCCAGCGCGCGTAATTAAATTTAACTTATTTAATTTGTGTTATTTCACAATTTAATCATTAAAAATAATGCAGAGCATATTTGTGGAACGTTCCAGAGTGGTAGATACTGTCAGTACCGCCTTGGTAAAAGACCACCATTCAGAATCGAAACGTTGCTTGAAATGACTTTTGACGTATTTAGTGACCAGATCTGAATAGCCAGATACTTCCCTACCTTCCTCTTCCCCACCCCCCTTCCCCTCCTCAGTACCTTCAGCCTTACAACATTCCCCAATCGGGGATGCCATTCTCTCAATGGCTTCAGATGATTGGGAGTAGCTGGAACTCTTGTGAGATATCACATAAAAAAATATTTAAAAGACAGGAATTGAGGGCGCTTTGATTGATCAAATAATTTTTAATTCCAACACCAAAGATGGCTCATATGAAGAATAATGTAAGGTTTAAAAATAACAATTACTCAAGCGCGCATTTTTTACTGTAACCAAATGATGTTCTGAAATTGGTGGTACATTCGGCCATCATATTCTAACACAAGGTAAAACTTTTTTACTATTGAACGCTCTGGAAGGGAGACAATAACATGGTAAAGCGATATTTTGCAAGGAGGAACGGTACTGACGACAAC